>CM024516.1:42233712-42500985 GCA_014182375.1 Eucalyptus virginea | reverse complement strand
CAAATACCATCCCATTTGCAAATTTGACTCAAGCAAATCTCCATGACAAGTAACACTGAAGTTTATCTTAGCCCAATATAATTCAGCCAATCCATTCTTCAATCAAAAAGATGATGAAAATAAAAATAGAAAAGAATCAAATTATGCAGAACCAAATTAAATCTTCACCTCAAAACAGACAGGGCAATCATGATGCATTGCTCCTTCAATACAGGGGTGGCTGTTCTTGAGCAAAATAGATAACAGCAACCTAAAACATAAGTGAAGATTAAAACACAAATCAGTGTTCCCTTAACCACCCAATATGTAATATCAATCCAAGGCTGACAATAGAAAGGGCTTACTTACCACCACATTTGTAGCAGTGGAAAAAATTTTCGCTGCCCCCAGTTCTGGACAGGAAAGTAAGCTCAATCAGAGAACCACAACCTTAAAGACCTCTCAGAAAAATAACACAATAAACCGGACAAAAGGCAGAGAACAATAATATGACAAGGAGTGGTAGAAGAAAACAGTCAAGCAGCATCATACTGGGAATGGACTGGAAAAGAAATAAGCAACAGATCTGAATGTATTCCAAACTCATGTCATAAAGTGGTGAGAAGATCGTACTCATATTAACTCAAAATTTGACTCAGAAAAGGAAAAAAAAAAAAGTAACTTCAAGGTGAGGTGAGAAAAGAAGCAGCAGCATGCTAATTCTAAATTTCATTTGCTAATCCATAACATAAGACCTTCAACAAGGAACTCTTAAGACATTGCCGAATAACAAAATTGTCAAAGAAACGATCGAGAACATAAGCAATACCTGCATATTCACATCCACTGCAGTGGTATTGCCTTTTGGATGTCTGCAATAAAAAGAGCCGTAGCTTCTTCAAGTTAAAATAGACAGCATGTGACAACAACATAGTTTGACAGACATGTACATTCATCTCATTTGACAATTATTGAAGCTATACTATTAATGACGTACAAAGGTCCCTGAAATGCAAGTGGATGCAGGACCTGACAGAATGTCCTTGCTTGCAATCTATGGTTGAACGCAATTTTTAGTAGATATGTATGGAGGAGGAGCCACCACACCACAAATTCATTTCCAGGAAAAGAATTCATCGAG
Organism: Eucalyptus virginea; assembly: GCA_014182375.1. Taxonomy (NCBI): domain Eukaryota; kingdom Viridiplantae; phylum Streptophyta; class Magnoliopsida; order Myrtales; family Myrtaceae; genus Eucalyptus; species Eucalyptus virginea. Next base: position 42,499,865 of record CM024516.1, on the reverse strand, counting down.
TCAAATCGAAAATATATGTATCAGAGGGAAGATAAGCTACTTACATCATCGTCAAACAACTTAACGTCGCACAGAAGTATTTCCCCATGCACACACACACAATTTATACAGAACTGCTGGACCTGCATTGATTGCAGCTAACATAAATATTGGAAATTCCCTTCCTCAAAATAAGATTATCCAAGTAGGAAAACTAGGGGCAAGATAATAGTTATCATTCTCACCTGTTGTTCAGTGCCACAAAGGAACATATCACCTGCAGGGTTGGCAAGAATAAAGAACAAAATGTTCATCAATGTTCTCCACAATTAAATCAATCACCCGAGCGAGATAAGATCTTCCAAGAGATTATTTACCTGACTGACTTCATGGCGTGGCATGTCATGTCTATCTTTCTGATCCACATCGATACTATCCTGAAAATCAATATGCAATTTAAAGTCAGATATACAGTTGTGAAAAGAAAAATTGAATACACAGACAAGCCCATTCAATATAAAACCAAATGGTCACTTCAAAGCTGCATAATGGCGACTCTTTCTTAAGATAGCAAGTAGCACTCATCACACCAAGACCAGAGACAGAAGTTCTAATCTCCAACAAAGAAAACAGGAAAAAGCAAAGCTTAAGCTTTTGAACCATTTGATTCTCCCCAATGCAAATAGTTCTGTATCTTTCCAGTACAGCAGTCACCTACTCTGGAGAAACTTCCACGATTGCATAGATTAACAGTTTAGATGATCTCTAGGTCAGATGTAGACACAACGACAAAAACCAATGCTTAAACAAATCAAAAAGTCCAATCCCAGAAATCTAAGCAAAGGAAAAAGGCTCCTCATCTGAAAATGACAAAGTAACTATCAAATACAACCTATATTAACAGAATCAAGACATCAATATATAATCAAGAGTTAACTCCAAAGATGACCACGGATGAACACTTATCCTAGATGCCCATTAGCTATACAAAGATTCAAAAGAATAAAGTAGCCAGAAGACCAAAACTGAATTGAAAGTAACTGCAAAGAGAAACCAAATTCTTCACTGCCTAAAAAATTGTATCTCACAAATAAATCATCATTCATTTCGCCAATTCTTTCATCGAGTTATATATAATCTGTGTCATTTATTTTGGAATTCTATATGGAAAAAGAAACAAAAGAAATTAGCGTTTATCAGGTCTTGATACTTCAAAATAAATCATGCAAATTCCCCATCCCACAAGCAACTAGAAGCTGTAAAAACGTCAAGCATAATTTGAAAATCATAAAAACATATATAAGAGAAGGCTCACTTTTGCCTCGTTATGACAATGACGGCAATCATAGATTTCATTACAACACGGAGCTCTGATGCGGCACCTTCGCGATAATGTGAACATCTGCAAGCAAAGCACATAAAATTAACAGGATAATGGTATTTATAAATTAACAGGATAATGGTATTTATATATTTATTTATTTGGTCGAAGCAGTACAATGGTATTAAAACATCATCAATGAACAGATTCAGAACATACCCAAACAGTGAGCATCCCTTCTCTAGGAGATCGTTCACTTTTCCAACATCTTCTGGAAAAACACTGGGCATGCATTTGCCGTCTAATTGTGGCGTGCATTTATCAGCTTTCTCACTATTCTTATCTTCACATATGATGGTCTCCAAGGTCTCTAAGCTCTTTGACTCAAATTTCTGATCTTCAGAGATGCTCTACAGTCAGTGCCCCCATTATATATATTTTCCCCGGATCTTGTATCTTCAAGAAGGTTGCCAGATACCTGCATCAAGGAAGAATTTAGCAATGCTCCAATAACATTAAGGCACGTCATTGACCCAATTAAGCCAGGCAACGCCTTATAATGTTATGCTCTCCTCCTGGAAGAAGGATTGAAATCAGCTAGAAGAGAGCACATCCAAAGAAAGTTTGATGGCTCCAATCCGCAACACTCCAACAGATGCAAGCTAGAGGCTAGAACGATCCATACAATATATACGCAGCAAGGATGATTTCCAGAGCCTCCCACTTCAACGAATAACAAATGCACTGTTTTAGTACTCCATTCCTCTCAGGAACCTGGGAGGCTGGGGCCAAAATGCAATTACACTGAACACGATCAATGGACACGCCAACCTAATGTAAAGGCAATAAATCACTCGATCAATTGGTCCCTTAAAAATGAAAATTAGGAAATATAGGAATAGTTGTGGCGCGATTGTCCTTCGAGGACATCTTTACCTCAATCTGCAACTTTGCAGAAACTTTCCATTGAGGACAAATATCTAGCGAGTAACATTTCTTCCAATGTCGAATCATCAGCCCTCTTCCATCGTAATTTAGCTCATCTGACCACAATCTTCTCACTTTTACATCTAAAATTGAATGCCGCACCAATATCGAGAGGGGAAAAAAACCCTGGAAGAATGCTGGGAACAAGGTGAAGCTCCTCAAGCAAGGAGCTTCTTGAAAAACCACCCAGATTACAGAATTGAATCTCCATGGAGTTTGACTTTGACAAGCTCAAGAAGGTTTTGGAACATGGAATAGCACCTAATCATAAGGAACAATGCGAAGTTCGTTTGAATTCAGTACCCTAGCAAGAAAGGTTCATGAGTACTTGACAACCTACATAGGCAATGAGAATGGCACAATCCTAACCGAAAATTTAACTATCAACAGATAGTAAGTTTATATAGTGATTTTTTGCTAGCCCAATAGTGGTGCAATTTTATATATTGTTAACACCGCGCCGAACATTAAGAGATAACAAAGGAATGTAAACTCCCATCGCGCGGTCTCAGATTTTCCACCTACACGATTCCATTGCGAGTCTAATGAAAGGAGAAAGATAGCTTCCATGTAATTCAACAAAGAATCCATGGATCTCTACTACAAACACTTTGTGTGGGTATTCTTAACATCCAGAAACTCCCCTCCATAAAAGAGGGGACCCCCGAAACCATTTGCGTAATCATTGGCATGATGGAACTCGCTGAACATCAGCACATTCTCCAACTGCCTAATCTATTAGCTACAAGGACAGGATGCTCTGCCTTCATTTTCAACCTTAGCTTTGGACACTTGGGAATTTTTTGGAGCCAACTCCATCCAAGACAATGGAGGCAGGGGCTACTCCTGATCTAGCTATCATTGCAAAAGTTCACAGCAGCAGTGCACAAATATTGCACCAAAAGTTCACCCCGTCCAGGTCAAAATTTGCAGATATCCAAACAAATATTGCACCAAAAGTTGCACAAGGAAACAAGAATATCTCCACAGAAATAAGGTACTTTTATGAATTGTCCAATCGACCCTGCAGGCAACCGACATAAACCACAATTTAACCGGCGGGCGGCGGTCCCTCCACCTTAAATGCCGTTATTCTTTAACTCGCATGATCCACATCTCACATTCATTACCTAGAAAATCGTACCTGTTGCGAAATTGATCAGACGGAAGCAGCAGAATTTCGAGAACTAAACAGATGCCGGGAGCGCGCACACGTTTCTACGAACCGGAAGAGAAAACCAAAGACCTACAACCACTTCCGCTCTCTCCCCAATCAGAATCTTCTCCGACTAGACTAATCAAGGCTCGAAACCGCGCACGACGCGTCGGCTAAAGCGAACAGAGCCAAAAATAGAAGCAAAATCAGACAAAAATAAGAAGAAGAAGAAGAAGATCGCGATCAAACAACCGAGCGAGCAAGCGATCCAAACAAAGCCAGCACAGGCGAGATTCAGGGAACGGAAAAAGTTACAAAAAAAAAAAATTAAAGCACGACGAACTTTCGATCCGGACTCCCGATCGCGGTGCGCGGAGGAAGGAGGTAGTAGTAGTAGCTCCGCAGGCTCGGATTAGCTTTCAGCTTCCTCTCAACAAGGCACGCCGGCGTCGGCGTCACGGAGCTCGCCGGAGAGAAGGTGAAACCCAGGCGGAGCAGAGTCGCCGGCGAACGGAGGAGGTAGAGAGGGAGATGCGTTCGGTTGCTTGCCGAGGGAAGCTCGAGATTTGGGCTTTTATAGGTCGGAAAGCGACAGCTGTATTTGGAAAAAAAGGCCACCGGCTTTCGGCGTTTTCCCATTTCCAGGTTGTGTCCGAAATCCCGTAAGGCTGAGCTGCGGTCGCGATCACCCCAGACATGGATAGATGCCTCATCCGACGGCCGAGGTATGGCCGGGCCCACGTCGAGGAAGCTTCGGGACAATCGGGACCGTTCAGTCGGGATCTTCGGCGTGGGAACGGGAGTACGGGATAGAAGGGATGCTGGCATCAGTGGTGGGGCTGCTGACTCGATTACAGCTAAGCCGTTATCAGGATCGGCAAAAGCGACGCCGGCTGGCGCTGCCGAATGTACCGTCGACCGGCGACACGTGTCGCGGTGATCTGGGGAGGATCGCTGTTGCAGATATTTTCGTTTTTTGTTTTTTCTATGACCGATGAAAAAGGCTATTGACGGTGACGTGGACGGTCGTCGTTTTAGAGGCTGATTAGATGGAGCATCTGTCGTTTGATTGCGCTGATCTGTCGTGTTAATGTTTTGGTCGGTTGGAAAAAAATTGCGAAAAAGAGGGATGTGACTTAGGGCACTTATCAATCAATCAATCAAATAAATTTTAAGATGTGAAATGCCACCATTCTTCTATTTCATTTTTTTAAATTATCAAAAATCTTAAATTGATATACTTTTAATAAAAAATCCTTAATTAATATATTTATGATAATTAACCATTCATAAATTTCTGTTAAATTAAATCAATAGAACGAAAAATCACAAATTAAAACACTTATGATAAACAAAAAGAACAAAATTTCAAATTAGTATATATGTTAATTATTACGTATCACCAAAGTTAGTAATTCGATATTAACAAATAACGAAAACTAATAGAAAATGAATGTATCGTAATGGTATGATTTGAGAGAATTTGAGCTCACAAGTGTATCAATTTAAGGTTTTTGGTAATATTAATCCTTTTTTTGCGTATCAAAATTAAATAATCTCATATTGAATATGCTTAACGAGTATTCAGGCATTTGTTAAATTGATTCAATTTGGCAATTATGAGTATGGTCACTGCCGTGGAAAGTTGAAATTAAAGAGTGACCAAATCACTTATATCATCGATTGATTATACTAATCATTTAACTTGATCGATCGCCGATTAGAAGAATTGAATTCACTTAGCAACTTGCTCACGTAAGGTAATTTGTAAGGTAATTTATGTGTTGAGTGCACGGCTGACATGATACAACCAACTAATCACATTGCTCAGCATAATGTACTTATCATCTTACGTGGCCTTCCAATATTAAAATCACCCGCCCTTTGATTGCTCAGCATAGTGTACTTATCATCTGTCACTGTCATGTGCTGTAATTCTCCATAAAAAGGCTCCCCTATCGCGTACGGAAAAGTAAAGCTACCTCCTAGCTGGAATCCTGGAGCTTCAAAAGCAAGCTTCTAAAAGGATAAGAATCCGTCCATGATAAACATTTCCAGCATATCACAGATGGGCTGTGCAGCATCAACCAAAAGCTATTATTCAGCGGAGCTGTGGCAGATGCCGAAGCCACCAGCCTCGCACGGATCGAGACAATTCAATCGATGCCTTTCAACAACTTTAGCACTAGCTTCGAGCAGGGCCTGAGTGTCGAATCGAGCCGAGTGTAAAGAGATAAAAGTTGACGAAGATGCTTGCACCGTGGAAAGGGATGAGCAACTCCTCCGCTGTCCATGAGCCGGATCGGCGAAGGGGGATCGGGTCCCAAGTGCTTCTGCAGTCCGAGGGGATCACTTGACTTAGAAATGAATAAGCTGAAGACTAGACATATGACAAACCAAACTTACTAAGATGAAAATAAGGGTTAATACCACAGAAACCCTCAAACTATGCCTATCATGACACAAATATCCAAAACATTTTTTTTATTTCACTAAAAGACTTAAACTTGTTCATTGCGGCACATAAAACCCCATTTCTTTTTTCATATTATAAAAAATCCCAAACTTATACCAATATGAACTAAAATAGAGGATATATATGTCACACGTGTATAAATTTGGATTTTTTAGAGAAAAAGGTTAGGGTACAGTAAGCAAGTTTAAGGATATTGGCGACAAAAAAAGTCTGGAATATTTGTGTCGCAATGAGTCTGGTTTGGGGTTTTTTTGTGGTATTTGCCCTAAAAAAAATGAAAGAAGCCAAAAATTTGTCAAAAAATAACAAAATTTTCTTTTGCATAACTTCTTCCTCAGCATCTTATCAGCATTTAAAAGTATATATATGACAACGTACCTGCTCAAGCCAAGTATCTGTGATTCCGAAGCACAATGATAATGCCTTAAAGCTCTCCCATGCTTACGCCATGGTATCTCTCTCAAGTCTGCTAGACGGCAGAATATAGGCCTTGCCATCTGAATAAAAATGCTTTGATTAGCACATCTGATATTCCACGATTCCAAAGTTAAGGAGGTGGAAAAAGCCGAACATAGTCAGCCATCTGTGAGTCCGCTTCAGCAGGAAGACGTTGCAACAGTCCGCTATTAGACAACTCTTCCAAGCCGTTAACATCCTCATGCAACTGGGTTGCACGTAAATTGGCATGATCAAGGACAATAGGATCACCGGGGGGTTTCTGCAGTAGAGAAAGCATAGCCTGCCTATAACCTTGCGACCCTAATGATGTTCCTGCAACCTGACGAGTTCTGCACAAGAATGCCACCTTGATGACATGTTCACATAGATTTCCGCGCTTGACCAGGAGCAGTCGCATAGGGAGAACTCTGAACCTGGATTCCACACTGTGTACACTGAATTTCTGTCTTCAGAGAGAACTTTTGCTAGCAGGAGATTTTGCTCGTCAAATATCACGTTGACATCCAGAATGTTAAGGGCCTGATGCCAAGCATTACTTGTGAAACTCGGGTCCCTAACATTCTCAAAACACCCAGTCCCTAAAGAATACTGATCCAACCAGAATGAAGAGTGATATTCAGTTGCCAACATGTGGATCAACCAGTCGACTCTTAGCCATAAATTGCAATATTGAATGTCTAAGAGCTTAAACTTTGATCTCAGGTGGTAAGACTCAATTGCAGCCTGGGGTTCAGGACCAGCTGTTGGCAAAGACTTCATACCATTAATCAAAGCATCTGCAAGGCATGAAAGTTCTGATCAACTATACCTTTTAAAGCCATCAACCTATTAAGATTCAAGAAGGATGACTTTAAATTTTAGATTTTAGTTTGGTTAACAATACCTATACGGGGTAACCACCGCTCTCTGAAATACTCCATAAAGGCACATTGGTCAACAAATACTTGCATGAACTCTTCAACTGCATTTGATCTCGTGCAGTACAAGATGGAGCCTAAGAGCCTAAACATCTCTCTTTGTACACCAGAGTGGCAGCTTCGCTTTAGAAGATTTCTTATCCAAGCACGACGAACACGCCAGAGGCATAATAGTACTTGGCATCGAAATGCCTCTCTGAAAATAGGATGAGCTCAACATTCATATTGTCACTTCTCTGTCTCATCCCTAATAGCTCAAGGAAATTGTAACATGGTTTACCTTATAAGAGAGACCTTGAAGGAACAATCATCCACTAGAAAGGAACTCAATTGCCATGTAGGATCCTTTGTGTAGATCCTTTTTGCTAGAGGCCCAATCCATTTATGGATACCTTGACAGATGAGGGAGGAGGAAATGATCCAGGCAACTGGAATGGCACTATGGGAGGTGTTGAAAGCAAGTAAGGTGCATAAGGGATACTGTTGAGAAAAGATATCATAACTCAAAAACTGATTTTGGATACCATCCAGTCCAAGGAAACAGGTCAGCAGTTATAGATACTACAAATTTTTGTACTAATGTCAGAGGTGACCCTAACACGTGAATTGGATTAAGTCAGTAATTGGCATAAGCACAGGCACAGAATGCAGAAACTAAATCATGCCATTACTATGCTACTTACTTATGAAATATGAAAGCAATACCAGAAGCCTACAGTCATACCCACAATCATCCCACTTCTTATCTACTATTCAATTAGGGAAAAGATGATTACCTCGCCCCTAGTGACACTTTCATTCTCTCATGTTCCTAACATTTATCTGGAACAACAGTATCAACTGGACACATGCTCACAGTGCGTGCTCTCTATCGTCGGGAAACATGTTTGACATCAATTTCAATTTTCAAATTGTTGTGACTATCTTTCCTTTTCCTTCATGTGGGTGGTTGGTCAATGGGGAAAGAGAGGGTACCTTCAGCTTGTTCCTGCCAAAGGATGAATGCATAGCAATGGAGCCATTCCGCCCATAATGCAGCATCTGTTCAAGCTGCCACTTTGTCTGTATACCCAATATAAAAGGTTCTGTATCGGTGCATTCTTGATAGAAGAAGACATACTTCTGATGACGTCGCACCCATATCTTTACACTGCATTCATCATTTTCATTCAACTCATGTGAAGAATTGTGAACAAGCCTTTCCATGTTACGAACATCGTTCCTACTGAGAAAATCATCACGGTTGAGAGGCCCACCATGCCTGTGCACCAGCTCCATGTGGTGCTGCATTATATCATCTATAGGTATTGCAACGTAAAGCATAGACATCACTTTCTGGCGTAGCTCTTCTGAAATTCGGGGAGCATACATAGCTCTTGTGCCAACAGCATGGCGATCAAGTAACCCATGACATGGTGCACCAGTTTTATCGACATGCTTTCGCTGATTATAAATAATCAGAGCAATCAAGGGTCGGATGTATAGACGCTTTACTGTGAAGTGGCAAAGACAGCCCCTCATCATGTGATGTCTTCCAGGCCTGCTCCCCTTTCCTGAAAGAGGCTTAATGCCCAAACTGTCACCGACAACAGACTCGTTGTTTCTGTAGTCTTCAGGACCATAGGAACACCAATATCTACAGCAAGCAAGAATAACGACTTGAGTTTCAAGTTAGTGAATGACAAAGATAAAGCTACTTCCTTGTCTAAACCAAGGAAAATATATCCTTCTCTCCCCTAGTAAGATTGAGCAAAACTGGAATTTAACTGTGAATAGCAGATTACATTTTTCTTTCCCACACATTCGAGGTTCATAAAGACTTATAAAGAAAACTTTTGTCTACTAATGTTAGGCAGGATATCCGTCTCATGAACGTGGCGTTATTTTCAACATGCAAACTCCAAAATTGAGCCTAAAAGAGCAACTTATATAAAGCAAATGGCACTGAAGCAGTAGATAGCCACAATTATAATGTGACGCACAGGGTATATTCAAGATAGCCATCTACCCTTGGTTTACTGGTGCTCCCCTCCCGTCTTCTCCTTCTTGACTCAACACGAAAACTAGCAGGGCAGTCCGCATTACTGGATTCTCCTTTGACAAAGTCTTCAACCCTGGCAAACGGTATAAGAGCAACATCATCACCACCTTGGCGACCACCCACTATTTTCACCCACTTCAACTGAGAGGCAGAAAACTCCGCACAAGGAGGATCTTGAACCGGAAGATTAAGAATATCCTCCATTCTAGCTGCCTACCATATAAAACACATAAACTCTATAAGATTAATAATAAAAAAGGTGACGAGCAAGATATCAAGAAATAGTTTAAGAATGCCAAAACCAATTTAACAATTCTTTTGGGACACCTGAGCAAGGGCAACACGGTATCATGACACGAATCTCTCAACTCTCAATCACGCGCGGTTTCAATCCCCAACGTTCGGTAGTTAATTAATGGACCTTCTGTTATGGACACACAAGAAAAACCTAGAAAGCATATTTTCTTTCCTTGCAAACCTACACTTCAACAAGCCAATTAACAGAATGCCGCGCAGACCAACCAGCAGACAAGAAGACCACGTAAAGAGAAACACGACACAAACTTCAAGGATCCCAAGAAGCAAAGCGAAAGCAAAATGAGTCGAGATCTCCCACGTCGAAAACGACGAGAAGAAACCAACTACACCCACCATTTGTCTAGGACCCATTTCTACACTAATCATTTTTTTCGCAAATGCGAGACAAGAAGATCTCGATTTCAATTCTTTCCCACCCTAATCGCCGCGGCGGCGGCAGCAGCAGCAAATAGTCTTCCGTCACAAAACAAGCACATCATTCAAACGACGGCAACCGCGAAAACGCAAGACTCCCCAACTAAATCAACAGCGCTTTCTTCACGACCCATCAGCTCAAAACGAACGATTCGATCCGCACGAAACACACCCGAGCAAGAGCCCAAAACCGTAAGTGAGTACCTTAGCCCCGCGGCCCTTCATTTTTCCCACCCGAGCTTCGCGTTCGATCCGACGTCGTACGGAGCCGCCTCTGCACGCCCGAAGTTCGGCAAAGAGAGATGGGAACTCGCTTCTCTCCGGAGGAACCCGACGACCCAGAACCGGAAGAGGGGTGGTAGCTCTGGAGCTTTCGATGGAGTTCCGGGGTGGGTTTCACGTTGCAGATGGAGGTGAAGACGATCCCGACGAAGGAGACGAGAAGCGGCGAGACGAGGAAGAAGAAAGACGCAGACCGCTGGGCTGGCGTCTGGTTGATTTTCAGCTGTGTTGAAGCTTGGTGGCAAAGGATGGCGTTCTTGTAAAATTTCAAGTTTCGGATTTGTTGTTTCCTCTGTTTTTGCCTTTTCTCGGAATAATTCTGGCCCTACAATCGGAAAATGGTAAATTATTATAAAAAAATATCTCTAAGTATATGTCAATTGCCAATTTGCCACTCCAGTATCCTGCTTTTTCTTTATCACAAATGTTCTTATTATATATTGGTGTGACAAAATTATCTCGTTTAAGACTTCGAATAATGAGAACTCCAAATTTAAAAGTTCGGTTAAGACAGATTTAGAGGCGCCGACCATGGACAAGGAAGGATGATGAAGGATGGCTCGGCTTGATGGTGGCGCAGCAATGTCGACCTGGATGCGATGACAGAAGGAGGTGCAGAGGTTAGGCCCAATTTTTTTTGTTTTTTCATTATATCATACACATACCCGGGGGCAGTTCCCCACCCCCGGCCCCTTCATTTGGCTGAACTTTTCCTCGGAATGCAAGCATGGACCGAGGGTCGGCTTCACGGCCATCTAGGAAGGCGCGGCCATCCACTAGGGATGTGTGTGCGGCGCACCAGCGGTAACAGGATATTTTTTAAGTCCTGCTACCGGCTTTATCTAGTCTTTCCTAGGAGTCAGCCTTTCCCACTATCCAAGCGGGTTCTCCCCTCGGGTTTGCCCTCAGGCTGGCAAGAGCCTTTTAAAGTCCTGCTCAGGACTACATATCAATATATATATGTGTATGTTAGTTTATAATTGATTCAGAATGCATAAATGCACGCCACGTTCTCTCAAACCACTTAATATTTTTTGACATTTGGTGAGTAGGCGGACGCAAAGGCCCATCAGTGTTCTTTCGACAGCGGTCAAGTGGCCCAAGGACAATGGTTGCTAAGTGGGCCTAATGGGGGCAGTTAGGCCCAGCAGTGTTTTTTATTTTTTTTGGACTTCTTATTCTTTTCGAAATTTTCACAACTTACCATCCTTTGGCTTTTATTCGGCATGAGCGCTTCTAATTTATACAATTTTTGAATATAGAGCCACCAAAGAAGTTATTTTCATAATTTCACCAAAAAAAAAAGAAGAAGTTATTTTCATAATATGTTTCAAAGGTAGTTTGTAGCGACTGGGCATGTGGTTTCGAAAAGTTGCAGCAAATAAACATACAATTTCTATCTCAACATTTCATCAACACTATCAAATAAGGCGGCGGTTGATGCAACAATTTGTCCGCTAGTACTTGTATGTACATATATCTATTTGAATCTTTAAAGAAATACCATCACATGGTAACTTATGGGCTAGTCTAGACTCGATTCATGAGTGGCATGGAGGGGCCCAAAACTGAATTAATCCAAGGTAACTTACAGGATAGTATAAGTCGCCTGCTATTGCTTGTGAGAATGCACATTTATTCGGATTTTAGAAAAGTAACGTTGCGTGGTAACTCATAGGCTAGTGTTGATTCAATTTATGAGCAAATCAGACTCGAGGCCAAATCACAAAATCATTGACGAATGTTTGCACTCGAATGACAATTTGCAAAAGGATGATGTAACAAAGAATCTTGTGAGGCCATATCTATTGCGTGCATCGTTGACAAATGAACTTGGGTTCTCTATCAAGCAAGGAGGGCCACAGATTGGAATGCACGTAATGATAAATTGTAATGTAATGCACGTAATGCCTCGAATATCATTCGTGGGGCATAGCTTTGGAGACATTGATGGATTGAGAACTTTTGTCTCATTCGCTGGCTAATTGTCAACCGTTGGCTGCAATGCACATAGAATTATTAGTAGTATTCCCTCTCAATGTTGACAGAACCATATAGAAAGTAACAAAAAAAAAAAGGAAATAAAAAATAATTTCTTTTCATCCAAACCCAACAAAAATAATTAATAAATTTCTACCAAAAAAATTAAAAAAAGAGTCATTTATCTTATACGACCCGGACCGTATGTTCCCATCTCCATCCCTATCCCCGTTAACATAGTTTAAGTTTTTGAATGGAGGCGACCATATGCATATATTCAAACGATGTGGTATTATATCTCAATCGCTAATTTACATGATCTGGACGTTATTTTAGAATTCATATCTAGGTATTCGAGGCAGAATTAAAAAGATGGTTTAAAAAATGTTTGATGAGATGCTTTTTGCTGACATTGAAGTTGCTCTTCCTTTCAAAGTGCTTTTTTGACTTCGTTCCAAAATGTTAATTTAAGGAAGGAGCCACATAAAGAGGTCGCTTAGAAAAGGGCACGACATTAACTATTTTTCTGATGGCAGCCATGCACATTGTACACCGAGAAAAGACAACGATCCAATTTTCTGTTTTAATTCTTCTACTTTTGTCTTAAACAAAATCATCGAGCTTTATGAATACTTATGTCCTTTGAATGAGCATATATACCATGCCATTCGGAGCCCAAAATAGAAACTCAATCATTTTATAATCTCTGCAATATGTTGCGATCAAAGGGTATTCATGTTCGAATGATGTGCACATGAGACGAAGTAATTCGACTCGACAAGTGAATTAGCTATTCGAATCCGACAAGGAAGCCATTTATCCTAAGAAATAATGAAATATTGAATAACATCCCTAGTAATATTCACTAACAAAATCTCGCTATCATGAATTAGTGCATAAGTGAGAGTGCAAAAATAGTTCGTGCATGAAGGGAGTCGAGTGGGAAAAACGAAAACTAAAGTGTGAAATTCGAGCGGATGACCAAAACATGGCGCTGAAAATTGTCGGAATGGAAAATCGAACTTTATTTTGTTCCGAAGAATCCCAAAATCATATCGCGTCAATCTCGTAGTTTTACTATGACCGAAAAAAAATAAAAAATCTCGTAGTTTTACAGAGACAATTTCATTCAAATGCCTGCCCACGTGCGTTATCAAGATGTCACCATAGATGTCCATTAATAATGATTTTTCGAAAAATATGATGATAACTTTTAAGTGTATCGTGTAAATCTCACAAACGATATGACTTTATATTCTTATCTTCCACAATCTACACCCTTTTAAATTTTAATCTCATTCCCTAAAAGATTATTAAAAATTCTATTTATTTTGCAGAAAATAAATAATTTTAAAACTACAATAATTTATATCTAGACATTTTCATAAACGATTAGAATATTTTTTCATTTATTTTTTAACCGATACGAGTAATCATTTATTTAGAAAATAATTTTCAAATCATTTATTTTCTCATAAAACAAATGCACCCTAAATCTTCAAGTATTTTATTGTTCTCTTTCTTCACACTTGCGGTATTGGTTTTGACTTCTCTTGATGCTTGCGACAAGTGCGTGTCTAAAATTATATAAATTCACGGCAAGTATTGTAGAGACTAAGTCTGTTAGATCAAGTCAAAATAACATTTCAAAGAATGCAAGCTCCCAATGAATCTCACTAATATGAGTTTCCGTACCTTGCGATTTCTACATAGTGATTGGTTCTGGTTATTGCATCATTTCGTCCATGATAGCAGTCGATGACAACTCCATATTCGAAAGTTCGGTTAGGCCAGATCTGGAGGCATTACTAGAAGTGGCAAAATGGGTCTTAGACCCATATATGACCCATTTATGATTTAAATGGGTCATATATGGATCACTTGTTTTTCGAAAAAGTTAGTTAAATAGGTTTAATAATTAAAGACTTAAGATAGGTGGGTCTTAAATGGGTTGGATTTAACACCAATTTTCAACCAAAACCACATAAATATATATATATATATATATATTTATAAAAATCAAAATTTATTTAATTTTCTTTCCTTTTTTTTTCTTTCTTCTTCCTTCTTCCTAGTGGTCGGCACGGCGATGGTTGGTGATTGGCCAAGCGAGGCTTGAGCCTCGCCGATCTGGGCGAGACGTGAGCTCGCCTTATCGGCGAGGCTCGAGCCTCATCAATGTCGGGCAAGCTCGAGCTCGTCGGATTTGGTGAGGCGAGGCCTCGCCGATGTTCGACGAGGCTCGAGCCTTGCCGACGTCCGGTGAGGCTCAAGCCTCGCCGATCTAGCGAGCCCGGGCGAGCCGGGCAAGCTTGCCGACGTTGGCGAGCCGGGCAAGCTCGAGGCTTGCCCGTGGCCGATCGCGGCCATTGTCGTGGCCGGCGGCCGGCAAAGAAGAAAAATAAGAAAAAAAGAAAAGAGAAAAAGATAAAAATTATTATTAAAAATAAAAATAAAATATAATTTTTTTTTAAATTACAAAAATTGTCCATTAAATTTGTGTTGTATAAAACAATTTTAGCAATATCATTTTTAATATATATATATAAGAAATTAGTTTTCTTAGGTTTCGTTAAATGGATCGGGTATGAGTCGGGTATAAGTCGGGTTGGGTATGGGTAAAATTTTTTGCATTGAAATAAATTGGTTATTAACGGGTTAAATGGGTCGATTTAGGTCGGATCATTTATGACTTGACCCAAATCCGACCCGACCCACCCGTTTAACGGGTCTAGCCATTATCATGGACGAGCATGAACAACAAAGGAATGGCTTGGCTTGGACGCGCAGGAGTGTCGACCTAGAGGTATTGACTGAGGAGGCGTGGAGGTTAGGCCCGAAGGTGATTGCAGTTTGGTTTTTAGTCAGCACGAACGCTACAAATCTATACAATTATTGAATACAGAGCCATTTAGAAGTTACTTTCACGGTATTTTTGGGAAGTCGTTCGCTTGTTTTTCTTTTTTAAAATATTAAAAGAAAAAAAAAGAGGAACAATATCTTAAAGTTGTAGTGAATGGGCATGCGATTTCTAATTCGGCATTCCATCATTGTTATTAATTAAGACGATGGTTGGCCTAAGGACTTGCCTAATGCCCGCTACTACTCGCGTGTATGCATATCTATTAGATCTCAGGAAATACTGTACTATTCTATTCCTGGTCAAGACTATTTTTTGGTTTCTAGGAATAGATTTGGAACGTAAATCTTTCGGTAATGCAATTTTATTTTTCTATTTTTGGAACAAATTTTTAGTCTAGAATTAGGTTGGAATAAAAATGATGGGTGAAAATTTTCTATTTCTCTAGTTCTAGAATATAAATAAGAAATAAAAACTCTTTTTATCATCCTCCTTGCCATTATAGCTAGTTGCCCACCCATTGTCGCCTGCCATCGAGTGCTAGTTGGAACAGAATAGTTGTCATTCATGTTCTAATGGACAAAGTCTAGACCCCATTCAAGTGCTAGTTGGAACATAGTAGTTGTCATTCGTGTTCTAATGGACAAAGTCTAGACCTCATTCATGAGTGAGGCGGACCCAAGACCGAATCATGAAATTTTTTCAAACTTATAGGCTGGTATAAGTTGCCTGCTGCTGCTTGTGAGTATGCACATCTATTCGGATCTCAAAAAAAAAATATCGTTGCACGGTAACTTATGGGTTAGTTTGGACCCGATTAATGAGCAAGCTAGAGACTCAAGACCAAATCGCGAAATCATTTCATGAAGAGGGTAATATCTCGTCGATTTGCTTATTGCTCTCACACAAAGGTCATATCCAGTCACACATATGTGTTGCACCCAGATGACTATAAGCAATTGCAAATGCATACCTCAATGGTGATGTAACGAAGAATCTTGTGAGGCCAGATCTTTTGTGCGCATCATTGACAAATGAACATGGGTTCTCTATCAAGCAAGGAGGGCCACAGACTGGGACTTTGAATTATTGATAATTGTAATATAATGCACGTAATGCCTTGATTGTCATTCGTGGGTATAATCAAAAAGCTTGTAAGACATCAACGGATTGTGACTTTTTATCTCATTGGCTGGCTAATGTCAACCGTTGGTTGCAATGTACCAAGAACAATTAGTAGTATTCTGTTGACAGAATAAAACATAAAAAAAAAAAGATAACATTAAAATAAGGGTAATTTATCTCGTTAATCTAATCGGATTTGCACGGCCTGGACCTCCTCGTCCCGTCTCCGTCCTTTTCCCGGTAACGTGTCTCAATGTCCGACCTAAAATTTAGGTTTTTTTTAAATGGAGGGAGTACGTATAAGATACGTTGTAACCATATATCCAAACAATGCGGGCTGACATTCGGTGATCTTGATTGCTAATTCCCGTGATCGAGGATGTATACTCGATTTCATATCTAGATATTCGACAGGGAGTTAAAAAACATGGTTTTACGATGTTGGATGAGATGCTCTTGCTGAAATTGAAGATGCCTGTCCTTTCAAAGTGCTTTTCAGACTTCGTTCCGAAAGGCCAGTCTAAGGAAGGGGCCACATAGAGAGGTCACTTCGAAAAGGACAATTAGAATGGCTAGTAAGGACGACATTAATTAATTTCCTGATGCCATGTACACCAAGAAGAGACGCCACTGACAATTTTTCTGTTTTTAAATTTTCCTATTCTTGTCAACGCTTGATCGGTTCATTCCATTTCTTTAAATAACATCAATGAGCTTGATGAAGGCTTATGTTCTTCGAATGAGCATATGCCGTGCCGGTGGGAACTGAAAATACGGAAATGATCGTGGAATAATCTTTGAAATGCATTGCAATCAAAGGGTATTCATCTTCGAAAAATATGCACGAGATGAAGCAACCTCATCTAATAAGGATATTAACTATTCGAATTTGACTAGGAAGTCAGTTATCCTAGGAAATAACCAACTTGATCCTTAAATAATAAGCGATCATTTTTTTAGGATCATGACTTCCAAATCATTTATTTTTTGGAAAATAAGTCAATCTTAAATCTTTGAATGTTTTTTCTCCTTCTCTTCACAAGTGAAGTATTGATTTTTAACTTTTTCTGATAGCTGATTGCGCGTTAGAAATTTTATAAACTTATGGCAAGTATTGCATAGACCAAGCTTGCTAAGTTGAGTCGATAGCATTTCGAAGAATCCATAGACTCACGATGGATCCCCATTAACACAATCTTTCATATTTTATGGTTTTAAATTCTGTTCATTGCATCATTCATCCAGTGAGATTTCGTTAGATCGTTATTATTGGATGGAGGACCTCGTGAACTGATATCTAGTGAAATTTTGTGGGACCGGCTTAAACTTAGAGACCAGGCGTGATTCAACATTTAAATCCTATCGCATTCAATGATGGCATTTACTTTTTTGCCACCTTTATGCCGAAGACCTCAACCATCGGCGCGCGTTTAGCCACCTCCAACAGCAAAGTCCTCTCTCTCTCTCTCTCTCTCTCGCAGAGATAAAAGGGAGAGACGCTTTTCATACGATTCGACCACAGAAACAGAGGACGCAAGCTGCTGCTGCTGCTGCTGCTTGGCTCGCGTCCATACAAGAGCATCGAATTCTCTCTGTCTTCCCCCGTGCGCTTCGCGCTACGCAGTACGGCACCGAGTCGAAGCCATGGAGGACGACCCTTCGAACGCCAACCATCCCCAGGCACCCACCAAGTTCATCTCCCCGTCCGGCGCGTTCCAAAAGCTCAGGTCCAACTTGGCCATCCGCTCGAAATGGGGTGAGATCAATGGAGCCATGGGCGACTTAGGCACGTACATCCCCATAGTCCTGGCCTTGACGCTGGCCAAAGACCTCAACCTCGGCACGACCCTGATATTCACCGGCGTCTACAACATGGTCACCGGCGCCATATACGGCGTCCCGATGCCGGTGCAACCCATGAAGTCGATCGCGGCGGCTGGGATCTCGAGTCCCGACTTCGGCATCCCGGAGATCATGGCGGCTGGGATATGCACCGGCGCGATCTTGGTCTTCCTGGGGATCACCGGGCTGATGCAGCTCGTTTATAGGCTGATTCCTCTGTCTGTTGTTAGGGGGATTCAGCTCTCGCAAGGGCTGTCGTTCGCGATGACTGCTGTGAAGTACATCAGGAAAGTTCAAGACTTTTCGAAGTCGAAATCCGCTGGGAATAGGCACTGGCTTGGTTTGGATGGCCTGGTGCTGGCCATTGTTTGTGCTTGTTTCATTGTGGTCGTCAATGGTGCCGGTGAAGAGAATGAAGAGACGGAAAGTTACCGGGAATCGGGCGACGACGTCGAGGATCAAAGCTCGACGAGGAAGAGAAAATGGAAGAAGATCATGAGGGCTCTTCCTTCAGCTTTCATTATCTTCCTGCTAGGCGTTGTCCTGGCCTTCATCAGAGAGCCTAAAGTGGTCAGGAGCATTAAATTTGGTCCGTCCTCTATAGCAGTTGTGAAGATTTCAAGGCATGCTTGGAAAGAGGGATTCATTAAAGGCACAATTCCCCAACTCCCGTTATCGATATTGAACTCGGTTATTGCGGTGTGCAAGCTGTCGTACGATCTCTTCCCCGAGAAGGAGTTCTCTACCGCGTCAGTCGCGGTCACGGTAGGACTGATGAATCTGGTCGGGTGCTGGTTCGGGGCCATGCCGTGCTGCCATGGCGCCGGCGGGCTGGCGGGGCAGTACAAGTTTGGAGGCAGGAGCGGCGGCTGCGTGGCGATCCTGGGAGCCGCCAAATTGATTCTTGGTCTGGTCCTTGGGAGTTCTCTGGTGAAGGTGTTGGATCAGTTCCCTGTTGGCGTGCTTGGTGTCCTGCTTCTGTTTGCAGGGATTGAGCTGGCCATGGCTGCCAGGGACATGGCTTCGAAGGAGGAGGCTTTCATGATGCTGATCTGCGCAGCGGTTTCTCTAGTTGGATCGAGCGCAGCGCTCGGGTTTCTTTGTGGGATGGTTGTTCATGTGCTACTCAAGTTGAGGAATTTGAGTAGCTTTCGTTCCTGCTCGACGACATGGATGCAAGGAAGGCCTTGAGTTCATCCGTGCTAGAACATATGGATGCATTAAACACTTAGATGTGAATTATGTGCTGCAATACTCGTGTATATAATCTTTCAAGCGTCTGATTTGAGTGCTTTTCATCAACTTGTACTTGCTCTTTCACTTTCATTTCACTTGCTCGTTTTACCTTTGATTTCCTTTCTCCAGTTTGCATTGCGTTATATGTAGTTGTGCTTCCACCATATGCGGCCTCAATGCCTGATAGATCAATACTTCTCAATCAGCATAATCTTTTTCTCCTCTGCCTTGTTGTGCTGATTAAACTGAAAGCCAGAAGTGCATCTTTCCATCTGCTCGCAAGAAGTTTGCTTCCTTTTCCTCACACGGGCATCACCGGATCTTTGAGTTCGTGCATGGAATTTCCT
This sequence comes from Eucalyptus virginea, assembly GCA_014182375.1. Classification (NCBI taxonomy): domain Eukaryota; kingdom Viridiplantae; phylum Streptophyta; class Magnoliopsida; order Myrtales; family Myrtaceae; genus Eucalyptus; species Eucalyptus virginea. The sequence continues at coordinate 42,480,125 of CM024516.1, read as the reverse complement.
CATTTAGTTGAACTTTTCCCAAGGTTTAAGATGCTCATCATCTTGCTTCTTTTTATCGCCGAGAATACGAGCTGCAGTTTCCAATTTGGCAAAGCAAATTCTGGTCGCAGCTCAAAGCAGCATTTCGATAAGAGAGGATTGCTGAATTAACAAAGTAGCATCACGAACTATTTGAAGTTGTCGATGAACATATGGGTTGGTACTGTCTGGTTTAACTTACCACAATCCAAGCTGTAGGATTCCTGGCAAAGCATTTACATGCGGGCTGTCTTGATTTTTTTTTTTTTTTTTTGGTGACCCAGGGAACCCCCGCGCGGCCGGCAGCCGGAGAGTAAACCCTGGGGAGGCACGCAGGAAACCACCACCCACGCACCCCGGGCAAGGCACCACACAGCGCTTCAGCCTCCCTGCTTCGCAGGGGCTTCGAACCTGGTTCTCCTCGGTGGAGAACACAAGCTCTACCCTCTACGCTGCAACGGTGGGTGGTGCGGGCTGTCTTGATTGTGAAGACATTTTTTGATAAGATTCGGCACACAATCACAAGGAAATAGATCACAAGGAAATAGAGAGTAAAAAGGAAAAAGAGAATTTAAGATGCAATGTTATATCTTGGTTCACACTTAAACTAGAGCTACATCCATCAGAGAATTTTATTGTAATTAGCAATTAACACTTTTCTTTTATATCCCTCAATTACAAGAGAAAGAAATTACATATACTCATTAGCTATTCATGGATTTAAGCTCAAACTACCAATAAAATATAAGCTCAAACAATGAAAGTCCTCTGGTAGCTTTGAGGTGCTGCCTTGCCACCTTGCTCGCTTATCGGGGAGCGAGACCCAGTGCCATTTTGTTTATGGAGAATATGAACCATACTCCAACAGTTTTAATTAACTTTCAATTAGCGGAATGCGGGGAGAAACACCTCTCAAGATGTTGCAGGGACGTTTTTAGTTAGAAGATTATGCATTTATTCATGTGAGCTTTTAATTGTGAAATTACCCATCGGTTATGGTAATCGCCTCGTCGGATATACACAAATCAGTGATTGCGGAAACATATTAGTCTTGCACTCCTGGGGATGGCCTTGAGAGAATGCGCTAGTGAAATTACATGAAGTACCCAATGCGGAGTGGGTCTCCTCCCAATTAGCCAAAAAGAAACCAAAAGAAAAAAACACAAAATTAACTGTTAGTTTTTGTGGGTCCAAAAATTAACCGATAATTAACTATAAATTAAGAGAACATTTGTTTCAAAAATGAAGAATTTGCATAACGTTTTTCTAAAAATGATCGCTTGTATTGCTTGTAAAAATTAATGAACGGAAAATCGCTTTCATCGTCCACAAAAATAATTAGGTATAAATTGTTGTCGATAATAAGAAAAAATTGACTAGTTGTTTAAATTAATAAAAGTAATTATTTTTCGAAAAAATTTCATGAACTAATGATTCCAATTATAGATCATCATGGACAATGGTGTCTAACTGGATCCAAATGGGGCAATGGAGCTCATTGGCGTTTCTCACTCGTGATTTTTTCAGTTTTTTTTTTCCCTAAAATTTTACGAATTCCAGGCTTTGACTTTAACGCAAACATTTTCCACATGTACACATAGATTAGATTATATAGTCATAGAGAAAATATTTTTGATAATTTTTTCGAAAGTATGCATGCTTATTTTTTGTTTTTTAAATTTTAAGAGGGAAAACAAGAAGTAATTTCTAGAAGCCGCAGCAAACGAGGGTGCGATTTCTGTCTCGACGTTCAATCACCGCTACTATTAAGGCGGTGGTCAACACAAAGAGTTGCCCGTTACTACTAGTGAATATGCTTATCTATGTTGTAGAATAATTGCTTGCTTGGTCTAGACTTGATCAATGACCGGGCGGAGTCGAGACCACATCACTAAACTGTTTCACGGCTTGTGTAGTTTTCTCATCTGGTCATCATTTAATTCTTGGTCAATCGGAAAATTTAATAGAAAAATCACTCCTAGTCGCATGTGGGTTTGCAGCTGAACGATTACTTGTATGTGACAGAATTTTCCGAGGCAGTATATCGGTCACCATTGACAGTGAACTTCAAAGGAGTGGAGAATTGATGGCAGGGAAGTTTTCTATCAAGCAAGAGGGCCACGGATTGGAACTGGACTAATGATAATTATAATGCAGATAATTCTGGAATATCATCTGTGGGAGTAATTATATTTAGGATTATTCCTTATCGATATTGATGTAACTATAAAGACAAAAATAAATAAATAAATAAAAAGAGCGGTCATTTTTCTTATTAGTCTAATAAGATTTCCATGAATTAGAATATCTATTTACCCATATTCTTGAAATGCGTCTCAAATATTTTTGTCAAATTGTCCAGCTTAAAAGACTTATATTAGGTAGAGAGAGATTGCATGCCATAAGGTACATTATAACCACACAATCAAGGCAATGTGAGATTACATTTAACAATCTCGAGCACTAATTTATACTAGCATGACACAATTTCGAATTTAGGTTTAGAGATAACAAGACAGTTAACATTCATAAGATGCTCATGAAATGTTTTACCAATGTGGAAGATCCTCTGTTCAAGAGCTTCAACGACACTCGCAGGGAATCATTCCCAAACTGTTTGACTTCCTTCAAAGGGCACTTTAACAAAGGGGCCATATATAGAAAAGCTAATATTATGAAAAACTTTAAATCGGTACACTTGTAATAAAATTTACCTAAAACTAATTTGTGAATTGGTAGACTTGTAACAAATTTACTATCCACTAGTTTTCGTTAAATTTTATTATTAAATTGCTAAGTCGGATGACACATAACAAATACAAGTGTATCAATTTAGTGTTTTACTCTCTATTTGTAGTTTTATGATTTTTTGTGATATTAATCTAATTAAATGGAAACTAATGGTGGGTATATTTATCATAAATGTAGTCGTTTGGGTTTTTGTTGGTTAAAAAACTAGTTTGAAATAAATTTGTCATAATTGTATTAGTTTAGGATTTTTCATGATATTAGCCCTATAGAAAAGTTATTTTGGTAGATCCCTAGAGAAAAAGTGCACTAAGAATGGCTATCAAGGACAAGACAAATGACATGAATGATTTGGGCAATAATTATTTGGGATAACTACATAAATAATTCCTGAACTTTGGCCAAAATTGCAATGTAATCCTTGAGCTTTATTCTAATGTGTAATATGGTTTCTAAACTTTTAATTTATTCAATCTAGTAGTCCCTAGATAATATGAAAATATCCAATTTTTTTTTTCTATTAATTCAAGTTTAGAGACAACAATAAATATTTTTATATAATCTAGAGACTAAATTGAACATGTATAAAAAATTTAGGGATCATATCGAATAAATTAAAAGTTCAGGGACCGCATTGTATATTTGATTAAAATTTAGGGACCATTTTTATTAATATTTTTTTTAAAACTATTTTTACGTTGCCGGCCACGCTACACTAAGATAAGATGCGGCCCCTTTTCTGGCTTGGTCGATGCTTATCAACGCTTATGTTTTAAGCCACATATGGCATAAGAAGTGGAGCTTTGCATGTCCATGTACATCATCAAGGTGGCATCATCGACGCATCCTTTTGCCTAATGGAAAAAAAAAATGGTTTTAAAAACGATCGAGATAACTTTCAGGAGTATCTTTTAAATTTCCCACACGATATAACTTTAATTGATCATCTTCCTCCACCCACACCCCTTTGATCTCATTCCCTAATTTGTTTAAATTTGATTTTTTTTGTACTTGTTCTGATGCTTACATAAAACGAGTTAAATCAAGTCAATCGTTTTTGGAGAATCCGTCAACACCGGATCCCACTAGAAAACACAAATTCCCATTACCATATGGTTTTTACACTGATGATTTCTCGTTCTCTTTCTTTGCACATATGCTATTGATTTTTTTTTATTTTTATTTTTTTATAACTTTTTCTGATGCTTGCATAAATCGAGTCTGCTAGATCAAGTTGATCGTACTCGTTCCCACTAAAAAATGCGGATTCCCATTGCCGCATAGTTTTTACACGGCGATGGTTTCCCGTTCTCTTTCTTTACACACAATGTTGACTTTTTGTTTCTTTTTCGGATGCCAGCATAGACCGAGCCTGTTATATCGTCAATGTCGATTCGCACTGAATCCCACTAGAAAGCTTAAATTTTCTATTATCGTATAGTTTTTAATACTGTGATTTATTCTGTTCACTGTCCACGTGTACTCTGAAATGATGAATTTGCGGATTTAAATTTATGGCTACAAAAAAAATAAAAAAATTACACATGCATGTGATTCTGTCTTCTATATGCCTGAGATCCCAACCACCGGCACCCGTTCAGCCACCCCCAACAACGTCCTCTATCTTTCGCAGAGATAAAGAGGAGAGACGCTTCTCATACAGGTCGACCGCAGAAGAGCATCGAATTCTCTGTGTCTTCCCCTCTGCGTGTGGCGCTACGCAGTACAGCATAGAGTCAAAGCCATGGAGGAGGCCCTTCGAACACCAACGATCCAAAGACACCCAAGTTCACTTCATCGTCCGGCGTGCCCCGAAAGCTCAGGACCAACTTGGCCATCCACTCGAAATGGGGTGACGTCAATGGAGCCATGGGCGACTTAGGCGCGTACATCCCCATAATCCTGGCCTTGACGCTGGCCAAGGACCTCAACCTCGGTACGACCCTGAAATTCACCAGCGTCTACAACATGGTCACCGGCGCCATATACGGTGTCCCCATGCTGGTGCAGCCCATGAAGGCGACCGCAGCGGTCAGGATATTGAGTGCCAATTTCGGCATCCCGAAGGTCATGGCTGCGGGGATTTGCACCGGCGTGATCTTGGGCGGCCTGGGCGTGACCGGGTGATGCAGCTCGTTTATAGGCTGATCCCTCTGTCTGTTGTTAGGGGGATTCAACTCTCGCAAGGGCTGTCGTTCGCGATGACTTCTGTGAAGTACATCAGGAAAGTTCAAGACTTTTCAAAGTCGAAAACGGCTGGGAATAGGAACTGGTTCGGGTTGGATGGCTTGGTAGTGGCCATTGTTTGTGCTTGTTTCATTGCGGTCATCAATGGTGCTGGTGTAGAGAATGAAGAGACGGAAAGCAGCCAAGAATCGGCAACGATATCGAGGATCAGAGCTCGACGAGGAAGAGAAAATGGAAGAGAATCATGACGGCTCTTCCTTCAGCTTTCATTATCTTCCTGCTAGGTGTTGTCCTGGCCTTCATTAGAGAGCCCATAGTGGTCAGGAACTTTAAATTTGGTCCATCCTCTATTGAAGTTGTGAAGATTTCAAGGCATGCTTGAAAAGAGGGATTCATTAAAGGCACAATTCCCCCACTGCCGTTATCGATATTGAACTCGGTTATTGCCGTGTGCAAGCTGTCGCACGATCTCTTCCCTGAGGAGGACTTCTCTGCCACATCGGTCACGGTCACGGTAGGACCGATGAATCTGGTTGGGTGCTGGTTCGGGGCCATGCCATGCTGCCACACCGCTGGCGGGCTGGCGGGGCAGTACAAGTTTGGTGGCAGGAGCGGCGGCTGCGTGGCAATCCTGGGAGCTGCCAAATTGATTCTTGGTCTGGTCCTTGGGAGTTCTCTGGTGAAGGTGTCGGACTAGTTCCCCGTTGGCGTGCTAGGTGTCCTGCTTCTGTTTGCAGGGATTGAGCTGGCCATGGTTGCCAGGGACATGAATTCGAAGGAGGAGGCTTTCGCGATGCTGATTGCACGGCGGTTTCTCTTGTCAGATCGAGCGCGGCGCTTGGGTTTCTTTGTGGGATAGTTGTTCAGGTGCTACTCAGGTTTGAGGAATTTGAATAGCTTTCGCTCCTGCTCAACAATGTGGATGCAAGGATCGCGTTGAGTTAATCCATGCTAGAACATATTGATGCATTAAACACTTAGATGTGTATCATCGGATCTCTGAGTTCGTGCATGGAATTTCCTTCTTAAGTTGAACGTTTCACAAAGTTTAAGATGCTCATCGTCTAGCTACTTTGTATCGCCAAGAATATGAGCTGCAGTTTCCATTTTGGCAAAGCAAATTCTGGTAACAGCTTAAAGCAGCATCCTGTAAGGACGGTCCGCAAGAAAGGATTGCTGAATTTACAGGGGAGTAATACGAACTATTTGAACTTGCCATTGAATACATGGCTTGGTACTGTCTGGTTTAACTCACTTGCCACAATCCAAGCTGCAGGATTCCAGCCAAAAGCATATACTGCGGGCTGTCTTGATTGCAAGGACGGTCTCAACCGACCTTCGATTAGCATGCGGGGGTGAAACACCTCCCAAGATGATGCTTGGATCCCTGGCGTCCGGTTATAGGGTAATCTCACCGAGCAGTGGGGACTTTGACCTCCCATGTTGGGGTCGTCTCGCCTTACTGGTAACCTAGGTGGGTTGACAGGACCATGTTCCTTATTTTTACGTATCGCCGCCTGCATGCCCAACACCTCCCCGGCTCTCCTCTATACATATATTTTCTTCCCATAAAGGAGGGAATACGGGAGTGTGCAACGGGGAGTCCCAACCCTCGGGGTTCTTCTCCCTATCATTTCTCCCTTGAGCCTTTTAAGGACTTGTTCAGATATAAAGTTAGAAGGACTGTACAGGAATTTATGTTGTGGTACTCGCCTTGTCGGAATATACACAGACTAATGATTCTGGAAACATATAAGTCTGTACTCCCGTAAATGAACTCGAGAGAGTGCATGAGTGAAAATTACATGGAATACCCAATGCGGGGTGGGTTTCCTCCCAATTAGCCAAAAAGAAACCAAAAAGATACTGAAAACGTGTTAAATTAATTATAAATTAAGAGTGTGTTTGTTTTATGAAAAATGATTGATTTGGAGAAAAATTTTCTAAAAATTATTGTTTGTATCGTTTATAAAAATGAATTGACAAAAAATATTTTCATTGTCTATGAAAATAATTAGATAAAATTATTGTTGATAATAAAAAAGATTCATTGACTAATTTTCAAGTGATACGAACGATTATTTAAAAAAAAAATATTTTAAATTATTTATTTTTCGCGAAAGGAACTGATATGTCATCTTGGGTAATAGTCTCTAGGTGGGCCAAAACGGGACAATTGGGCTCGTCGGTGTTTCTCACTTGTGTCTTTTTCGGTTTCTATTATTCTCAAATTTTATGAATTGTGGCATTTGACTTTTACATAATGCAAACATTTTCCACAGGTATACATAGACTAGATATATGACAACATAGAAGTTATTTTTGATAATTTTTTTTCGAAAGTTTGCATGCTTCTTTTCCGTTCTGACAATTTTAACAGAAAAAACGAGAAGTAATTACTAGGAGCTGCAGAAAAAAAAATTAAAAAAATTTTAAACCACCGACCGCGGTGGCTTCGCTGGTAAGTTTTCCTTACCGTGGGGGACACACTGACCCCTTCTAGGAGAGAGAGGGCTCGACTCACCGTGGAGACGCTTGGCATCTTACCCGTTCCACGGGGGTGGTGGGTCCTCCCGTGGGGCCCCAGGGTTTACCCCCCGTCACCCTGGGCCTACCGAGGCTGTCCGTGTTGGTACGGTAAGCGGGTTCGCTAGGTCATCAAAAAAAAAAAAAATTACTAGGAGCTACAGCAAACGAGCATGTGATTTCTGTCTCAACATTCAATCAACGCTACTAATTAAGGCACTGGTCGGCGCAAAGAGTTGCTTGCTACTACTAGTGAATATGCTTATCTATGTTGAATAATAGCTACTTGATTGGTCTATTCCCGATAAATGAGCGCGCTGACCTAAGACCACGTCACTAAACCGTTTCATGACGTGTGTAGTTTCTTGTCAGGTCATCGTATAATTTTTTGTCACTTGGGAAATTTAAATAAAAAAAATCACTCCTAGCCACATTTGGGTTTGCACCTGAACGATTACTTGCTATTGCAATTACATAGCTCAAAAGTGTGATGTATGCGACAAAAAATTCTGAGGTAGTGCCTCTGTCACTATTGACAATGAACTTCAAAGGGTGGAGAATTGATGGCAGAGAAGTTTTCTATCGAGCAAGAGGGCCACGGATTGAAACAGGGCTAATGATAATTATAATGCCTATAATCCTTGAATATCATTTGTGGGAATAATTATGTTCAGGATTATTCCTTCTCGATATTGACGTAACTATAAAAAGATAAAAATAAATAAATACAAAAAGGGGTCACTTTTCTCATATGTCTAATGAGATTTCCATGAATTAGATTTTCTATTTACCCATATCCTTGAAACACGTCTCAATCATTTTTGTCAAATTGTCCAGCTTAAAAAACTTGGACTAGATGGAGAGAGACTGCATGCCATAAGGTACGTTATAACCACACAATCAAGACAACATGAGATTACATTTAACAATCTTGAGCACTAATTTTACTAGCGTGACACAATGTCAGGTTTAGGTTCGGATATGACAAGACAGTTAAGATTGATAAGATGTTCATGAAATACTTCACCAATGAGGAAGACACTCTGTTCAGGAGCTTTGATGACACTCACAAGGAATCATTCCCAAAGCGTTTGACTCTGTTCAAAAGGGCACTTTAACATTTAACAAAGGGGCTATATATATATATATATATATAAGAGTTAGTATCAAGAAAAACTTTAAATTGATATATTTATAATAAATTTATCTCAAATTAATTTTTTTATAAAAAACTCTAAATTGATATATCAATGACAAATTTACGATCCGCTAGTTTTTGTTAAATTTTACTATCGAGTTGCTAAGTTAGATGACATGTAACAGTTGTAGGTGTATTAATTTAAGGCTTTACTCTTTAGTTTTGTGGTTTTTTCTGTTATTAATCTAATTTAATAGAAAATAATGGTAGTTATATTTATCACAAATGTATCAGTTTGAGCTTTTTTGTTGGTCAAAAAATTAATTTGATAAATTTATCTCGGGTGTACTAGTTTAGGATTCTTTGTGATATTAACCCTGTATAGAAAGGTTATTTTGGTAGGTCCCTAGAGAAAAAAAGGCACTAAGAATGGCTATTAAGGACAAGACAAATGACATGAATGATTTGGGCAACAACTATTTGGGATAACTACATAAATAATCCATAAACTTTGGCCAAAACTATAATGTGGTCCCTAAATTTTATTCTAATGTGCAGTATGATCCCTAAATTTTTAATTTGTTCAATGTGGTCCTTGAACTTATGGTAGATATTCAATCTAGTTTCCTAGACTATATGAAAATATTTAATGTTATCTTTTTATTAATTCAAGTTTGGAAACAATATTGAATATTTTCATATAATTCAAGGACTAAATTGAATATGTATCAAAAGTTTATGGATCACATCAAACAAATTAAAAGTTCAGAAACCACATTGTATATTTGGTTGAAGTTTAAGGACTATAAGCGTCATTTTTCCTAACTAGTTTTACATTGCCAGCCATGCTACACCAAGAAAAGACGTGATCCCCTTTTTTTGCTTAATCAATGCTTATCAATGCTCATGTATTCAGATGACCCGAATATGGTATGAGAAGTGGAGCTTTGCATGTCCATGTACATGATCGAGCTGGCATCATTTACGTTTTTTTTTTTTTTTTGCCTAATGGACAAAAAATAATGATTTTTGAGGTATGAAAGATTTTGTGGGACCATCGTTAACCATTCTAAAAGCTTAAGCTGTTAGATGAATGTGTGGTTTAATATTTTCCTTCATGTTTAGTCTGGTCTTTTTGCTTAGTACTAAGTGTGGACATACTTAATTGGGGAGGCAAATGAGCTTGATAAGGTTTGAACTTAAGATCTCCAACTTTGATATCACATGAGATTATGTGGGACCATTGCCAACAGTTCTAAAAGTTTAACCATGCTTTTACCACTATTGATCTGTCGGACTCCTTAGCTTTATCAATTGGCAAGACCTCTGATTCAACTTGGTATCTTGACAGTGGAGCATTGCACATATGACTAGTGATATTGGTGGCATCTTTAACCCTAGACCTTTTTATGATTTGGCTAAAGTCTCAATTGGTGATGGTTGTTTATTTCCTATTAAGCAAGTTAGTAAAGCCTTTTTACATACTAGTTCTCGATCTTTATTATTATCTACTGTCTATCATGTTCATAATCTTGCTCACAATCTCCTCTTAATTGCTCAACTTTGCCGTCAAATTCTTGTGCCGTTGACTTTAATGGTTCATCATTTTTTTTTTAAGGACAAACAAATCGGGAAAGTTCTCTTTCAAGCTGATTCTTCTCAGGGTTTTTATTCGATTCCCAACTCAATAGTATTGTCCCACTTGCATCCTATTGTGGCTTCCTCTACACTTACTTGTTGGTATGCTTGTCTTGGCCATCCAAATCAACAAGTTTTGAGTCGTGTTTGCAATTGTCGTTTTAAGTCGATATTATGTGAGTCATGTCTTGTAGGCAAATCTCATCGATTGCCTTTTGAGTCTGTTAGCCATTCTTTTCCTTTAGTTCTAATTCATTCTTATGTATGGACTTGTCCAATTTTATCTAATTCTAGTTTAAAATATTTTGCATTATTTGTTGATGACCATTCGCTGTTCACTTGGGTCTTTCATTGTTTTATTGAAAATCTGTGTAAACGCCAAAATTAAATTTTTACAAATTGATGGGTGAGGTGAATATATTAGTGATGCGTTCCAAGCATATTTACGTAAAAATAGTATTATTCAATGTTTTTCTTGTCCAAACACCCCATCTCAGAGTGATCTATCAGAACGCCAAATTAGACACTTAGTCGAAATGTCTCAAACTTTATTAATCCATGTTCATATGCCTTTTTCATATTGGGTTGTTACTCTTCCAACTACTGTTTACACTATTAATTGACTTTCTACTTGTATCATATCTAATATTTCTCCTTTCCACTGTTTATTTGGATTCAAAATTTGATTACTTGTTTTTTTTTTTTTTTTTTTGGTTTTTTGATGTGCTTGTTATTCCTTTCTTCCATCTTGTGTCTCTCATAACCTAACACCTTGTTCGATGTCATGTGTATTTCTAGGCCACACATCAAATCACAAAGGCTATTGTTGCCTTGATTGGTCGAGTGGTCGTGTTTTTATTAGCCGTCATGTTCGGTTTGATGAGGAGAATTTTCTCTTTTCATCAAAACCTTCCAATCTTAGTCCCACATCCCATTGTTCCATATCGCCTCCTTCACTTTTTGTTTACTCTAATCAATCTATTCTTCCTCATACCTCATTTGGCCCTTGGGCTTCTTATCCACCTTTTTCTTCTTCTCTAGCCCAACCTCCTAATTTGCCTCTCTCCTCCTCTCATCTTACCCAACTTACTTCCAGTCTTTTTTGCATCCATCTCCCTTCTCTTTGAACTCACTCACTGTGTCCCCACATCACTCCTCTCCCGACCAAAATCCTCTCGTAACAGACCCGCGAATCCCCTCTACTTCTCTATCCAGCTCCTCTACTTCTATTTTCTCTCTTCCCACTCATCCTAAGCAAACTCATACCAAATTTAGAATTTCTAAACCTAAAAAAACATTTTAAACTCTCTCATTCTTTTCATAAAGAGGCGCCGATTTGTAACTCTAAGGCCATTCTTGACCTACGTTGGAGAGTGGCTGTGGCAGATGAATTCAATGGCTTGGTCACCAATCACATTTGAGATCTTGTACCACCTGATCCTTCTAAGAATTTAGTCGGTTCTAAATGGGTTTTTAAGATTAAGGAAAAATCCGATGGAATTGTGGAATGCTTCAAAACTTGTCTCGTTGTATAGGGATTTCAACAGCAAGTCAGATTGGATTATGATGAGATATTTAGCCTGGCTATTAGACCCACTACAATTTGGGCTGTTCTCTCTATTGCAATTTCTTTGAGATTGGTCATATATCAATTTGATGTTTAGAATGCCTTCTTGTATAGCATTCTTTATGAGGAAGATTACATGCGCCAACCTCTTGCTTTCTCTCATCTTGAATTCCTGAATCACATGCATAGAAAGCCATCTATGGTTTAAAACAAGCTTTATGTGCATGGTTTCATCGTTTTAGCAGCTTTTTATTATCTTTGGGTTTCCTGGCAAGGAAGGCCGATTCTTCGTTGTTCCTCTACGCTTCTTCTCAAGGTCTTGTGCATATTTTGCTGTATGTTGATAATATTCTTGTCACTGATGATACTCTTGAGTTATTACAATCTTTGCTTACTTGACTCACACAGGAATTTGTTATAAAGGATCTTGGATCGCTTCACTATTTCCTTGGCATTGAGGCTCATCAACGCTATGAGTATGACGGTACGCTTTTATCTTAGGCCAAATATGTTGCTAGCCTTTTGTGCAAGTTCGACCTTATTAAGGTTAAGCCTGTATCTTCTCCTTTAGCCTCGAAAACTTTATTGTTTGCTAAAGATGGTGAGGTTCTTGCTTCTCCGATGTTGTATTGATAAATTATTGGTGCTCTACAACATGTGTCTATGACTACACCATATATTATTTTTGCTGTGAACTTGGTTAGTCAATTTATACATCAACCAAGATTACCTCAATTGAAAAAAGGGTTAATATCACATTTAGTCCCCGATTTTTTATTTTCAAAATATCTCTTCTTTTAAAATTTACCACGTCACCGTGGTTAAAATGCTGAAAATTAAAATGACTATAGGTAGGATGACAAATAAAAAAGAATTGTACAAAAGAAAGGGAAGATGGGATTCAAGGTTATGTTAAGAAACCAAAAAAAAAAAAAAAAAAAAAAAAAAAAAAAGAAAGGAAAATGGATTAGGATTTTCAAATTGGCACAACTCCAATTTGCCGAAAATTGTTGACTATAATCGATGGGTCTTCTTCATCAAGCATACGATCGGCAAGTTGATTTTAAAAATAGTTTAATAGATTCTTTTTCATCAAAATTGATCAGTTTCAACAATTGTTCTTCTTGATTAATGAAGAATTTGATTTTATCATCAGCTGACCCTTACCATAATGAACATCACAAACCTTTTTTTACATTAATTTTAGTCAAATCAAATGTTTTGAATGTTTAGAAGATCTCTTTTTGTCCCAAAAAAAAAAAAAATTGAACGCTTTATAGCCGTTGTTTTTTTTTCTTTTTCAATATTTTAATTGGTTTTCAAGTACACGACAAAGAGATCTTCAAACGATGGCCAAAATATTTATTTTTGCATTGCCTCGAATTTTTGTACATGTGAAATAAGGTGTTGAGAATTAGACTGCAACACTAATTAAGTTGACTAAAAGTGGTATAAACATGTTTCCGCCCACTTTAAATTGAAAATTACAATTTTGTTCTTAAAGAAAAACCATTTACTTCTCATAAAATAATTGATGAACCATATTAACAATGATCTCAAGAATAAATTGTGATGATTGATGTAATTTTCGAATAATTGACTGCACGTACATTGAGAAAAGTTAGACCATCGAAAATCACTAATATTCTTCATCTGACTTATGCTGATTGCCGAGTAAGTCTAATGGTGGCATTCTTCGAAAAAATGATAAATAAATTCATTTTGTTAGGAAAGTAAAATGGTGCTTGTTACTCATTGGGCATAACTATTTCCACAGCTAAAGATGTGCTCATAGCTTTTTCCAATGGACAAACAAAACTCCCCTCGTACAAAGATGCCTGTTCCCAAGATAACCCAAGGATCGACCCAATCGTCTCCTCTTCCCAATTTTTTTCAGCTTCCATGAAGGAAAATGGAGGAGCTGGAACTCCAGTGAACAAAGGCCTCTCCCTTATCAAAGTATCCACTTATGAGAAAAACAATTTCCTTTGAAGAGAAATGTGAAAATAGCATTCATTAGCCTACTCTTGAGAGCTCGTGTCATCCCAAATGTTCGAAAGACACAAGCACCAACAGATTTCTTAATGCAAAACAGAATTTAATAACGAGGCGTTTATTTCGAGGGGGGAAAGATCATTCGTTCAACTAAGAACATCTTCAAGCTCTTAAAGCAGCCTTATGAGCCATGGTTTCCTCGTGCATTTGGTGTCAACTTTTCTCAACAAGATCAAGCAGCTTTTTCGAAATTTCTCGCCTGTAAGTTCGACATGTCATTGCTGTCTTTTGTCATCTGGAAACAAACGACTCCCATCAGCCAATCTATCTTTGCCACCAGGGAGTTGGAAACAACCATTCAGGAGAGATGCTTCTTAGCTTCCTAACATGATAATATAGAACTAAGAGGTCATGCTGATAGAATATCAGCCAAGCTTGTATATATATATCATATGCTCGATGATAGTGTTGATTTAATAAATTGAGGCATGCGATTGTTCAAAGCCCTCTACAACAGTGGTAACATAACCCCAAAAAACAGAGCTCTTTTCTTCGAGGGAATCACCTACGCAGATTTTTTGACCACGTTAAGAAAGCTCTATTAGCGAGATGTACTTTTGTAACACAGGAAGTGGCGAGTGTTAACACTAGCAATATAGCAAAGCTACTCCCTCCCTTCAAAAGCACATTAGAATTTTAGGCTCCGTGCGACAAGAAATGGTTTCACCATACCAGACAATGACACTTATAGCCACAACATATATATGAGCAAATATTGACTAAGCCAAGAGTACCCATATATGTCAGTCAGAAATGTTTACGAAACAAAAATATGAAGACAACATTCTCAAATCCATGACAAGCCTTTAGCTTTCAATGCACCAAAAACTCTTCTCCACTAATCTGGAACTTGAATCCGAGTCCAGCAACCATGCCCCAATCAAGGATTGAAGGCAGAGAGGCTACTTAGGTTAAATGAGGGGCCTAGGCAATCATTCATAAAGATTGACATTGATATAGAATATAAACAGATGTTCAACACAATCAGACCTGGATGATCAGGCGTAACAGCTTTGCAAGTTTCTTCAAGGTAATCCTCGAGTAACACTTCAAAACGATAATAATATTCCGCAGAAAATAGATTGAGTTACATCTGAATGATGATCCAAAAAGAAGAAAAACGACCAAGTTTAGCAATTACAAGTTTGATGATTCTCTGTCTAAGATCTTCTGCTGCCTTCTCAACAAGTGCACTCCCAGCATGTTTTTCTCATTTTCATGTTCATCTTTGAATGTACTCCAAAGAGCAGTCCACTGGATAACCTCCAACTTGACCAATTGTTTCAGAAACAGCCTGCGTTAAAATATCAAAAGACATGGTCAACCAATTCTATAGCACATTTTTGTCATATTTTAGGATGTACAACCAATTACCTACAACAATTCAGAGATGGTACCTGAATTGGAAAAATCTGAGAGATTTTTATCCTCTGACGTGGCATTAAGAGGCTTGACTGCACAGGATCAAGTGGTGATAGAACTGAGCACCAGCAGATTTTCCTTAGAATTTGCATTGAATTAAATCACAGAATGAGCAGCTCTGACTTGAAAAATGCAGCGAAGACTTAACAACGAAAGAGCTTCACCAGTATCCACTGCTCTGGGTTTCCATTCACCAGTATCCGCTGCTCTGGGTTTCCCTTCACTGGTGGAATCTAATCTATCGCCTTATAGCATCGACATATCTCAAGGTAATCGTTGTTGCGTGAATAATACCTTTACCTACATTGTTAACCACATAAATACAGGGTAAACTAAGATGCGAGTTCAAATCTATCAAATACACCTGGAACGTCAGAGTTTGCACTAAAGCTAGAAAGGAACAAGAGAATGTGCTTAGGAAGAAGAGTATGTGCCCAATATATAAAGCCATACAAGTTCGTGGTCTGAACCACAACCTGGACACCAGGTGCACTTGATCGACAAAAACACATTAGTTAAGAGATAGTGGACGCAACACTAAAAAAAGCAAAACGCCAATTTACCGTATCATGAGTCATGGTATTTCCATTTCAACTCCAGAAGTAATGGAATATCAGCTGGAGCTTGTTCCACAATGTTTTCACCTTCTTTAGGCTTTTTCTTCTCTTTGGAAGGATCTGCATCGAACAGTTTGGGGCTGATCTTCCTGGAAAGGATATGTGCACAGACATTATCCTGGTGATCTAAGCACAAACAAATATGCAAAATCCATCGATCAGAAAACCAATCATAGTAATAGTGTGTAAATGGCTAAAAGCAATGCAAAAAATCTGTACTTGTTAAAATATAAAGGCAACTTTCTCCAGACTTGTCATTGCTCCAAAAGTTTCTACCTGCATTTCAAACCCATCATAGGAATGTTGGACAAAGAAAAACCAATTACAAAATCAGTGACAACAAAGTCAACTTCTAGTTACTCGAATTTCTTGCATCAAATCTGTAGCTTCTGCTCTAAGTCCTCTCTGATCTTCCTTTATTTTTGCAAGTTCCTTGATCAACCGTGCTCTCTCCATTTCGACATATATTTGCATGACAAAACTAGCTATAGAAACCATGAAACAAAAAAAGATTATTGATGAATATAAGCTGCAATGGAGTTTGATTTCACATATTCACCTTCCATCAGCAACAGAGTTAAATATCTTAATTAACCTATATCCTGGTCTCAATCCGATCAACGAATTGCACAGCCTCCTACACCATTGCTGTCACAGCCTGTTGATAAGAAAACAGCTACATGTACGTCACTATTTATGTCTAGATCACAGTTAAAACTTTAATTTGAACCATTTGATTAACAGCACGGAAAATTCGTCACTCTAGAATGAAAATATGGTCACAATAGGAACCAAAAGGGACAATAGCAAGAGGCAATACAAACACAGGTATCTCTATGAAGAGGATCCCGGCCAATTGAAATTGCAAACAGCACAAGCACTATAATATCCTCCTAAAGGACATATTATGAAACGGATCCTGAACTAGACAAAAAAAGAAAAAAACGAAAAAAAAAGTGATGTGATTCATACATTTATAGGAAAACAAGAAGTAAAAATTTGGGCCAATCATGGGAGAGTCTAGAAACACAAGGTGAGAAATTGAAGAGGATTCCACAATGCTAGATTCTGGAGGATACCACCATACTAGATTCTAGAGCACAAGCATAAGGCCTGAGATCTTGCATCCCAACAGATTGCCTAGAACCAATTCCCATGTCGATATGCAAAGCACATTTGTTTTCTAGATAGTTATACATAGATGGCATGTCACGGCTACACAAAATGACTGTTCATGATCTAATCAGGACATATGGGAGGCAATCCCTGCAGTATAAAATCTAACCCTTAAGGTAAAAGGTTGTTAGGATTGATCCTAAATGATTGAAATTGGACCATACTTTGGATTAATGATCATAAGACTACCAAAAATTAAGGTCTAAAGTGATAGATTCTTAATCTTTTTTCTGTACTAACACCTGATGTTATCTTCAAAAAGTGGGAATGAAGCTCAAGAGTAGAAGACAAAAGCGCGATAATCACCACAGCAGAAGCACATCATTGAAGAAGCTCTCGCAGCTCTTAAAAAAAGTTAACTAGAGAAGCATATGGCCAAAAGTAAAGAAGAGAATAAGACAAAGGCAAAACCAGATGACTGCAGTGAAAAGAAGAAGACAAAAGGATGAAAGAAATAAACAAGGCAAAGAGCTATATGCTATGATGTAAATAATAATTCTATCCCCAGCCAGAAGAGATGTTTGCCATACAAAGGTGATGGCATTGTGCTATATTGCTGTTCGTGGAAGCACCGCAGACCTCGCACTTACCCCAACCGAAGCTCCCACGAAAGTAGAGCCCACTTCCAACTCCAGCAATAAAAGGTTATTCTTAGTCCCGCCAAAAGCTTATGGACTCTCCCAAGTCTGTATAGAAAGTATCTTCAGCCTAGCCACAACCATCAATTAAATCTTCCATCCATGGAGGCAACACTTCATTCTCCTTTATAATCCCCTTTTAGTTCAATTCCCAAAGGTAGACCTAATTAGCAGGTTTGGCCTTTAGATATTGTTTTAGACATACAGTGGGTCATGCATAATGAGAACTGGGGCCTAATTTAGTTTACAATAAGGTTGAGTCCTAACTAAATTGGCAAAGTAGGATATTTGGGACTGGGATTAAGAATCCCATTCTACATCTCCAATGATCCTAAACCTACTCCTGATCCCAACTGAGAATGATTTTTGATGTGACTAACTTCCATCTTTTTAATTGTATCCTATACAGATAGCAATCCTAAAAATGATTTACAAGGTAAAAAATCTTGGATAGTTTTATTAATAGCCACTAGTCATAATGCCCTGACTAATTCGGAGGAACTTATCAGCATTCAGCATCACATCAAAATGAAATAACATCAGTGGAGAGTGAAAATTCCACCAGCTTACCGCCCAGAAGTGAAGATGAAAAGGCAAATACTTGGACATCGGTTAACCTAGACGGTCCTGTTTACTCCTAACGAAGGAGTGTAAGATAGTTCTTTTATTACAAGAAAGTTTAGGAGCAACAAAATACAGGGAAAAAAATTTAACATGTACGACTATCCAAGTATCAATGTCATCAAATAATTTCGACTTCTTTGATATCACTTGAAGAGGAGGGGAAAGAGTGCTTTGAGCTGGGAAGATAGAAGTTCATGCCCCAAGAACTAGGTAGATGACCGAACACAACAATCTTGGCTCCTGCGTTTTAATATGACTATCGCCACCAGCCAACATTACAAATGCTGCGTTCATGCAAGGTAGAAACTCAACAGAAAACCCTTATTGCAATGGAGAGGTACAGCTCATAATCATAGTTCATCTCTAATTGATTGTATATTAAGTTTGTCAGCGGGTAACGAATATCAATCGCCAAATTAGCATATTATGAATCAGTCCTTTGGCATCCAAACTCAATTTCTCTTCTCACCGGTTTCTTTGCCATGCAATAGGTATAATAAGTAAGGCACCAACGGAATACCTATCCATCTAAAACAAAGAGAATCCACCCCTATACAAGATAATGCAAACCCTAAAAAACAAATCTACTAACCAGAATAAAAGAAAAGAGAAGCCCCAACTACCAACTTCACTAAACCCTGAAAAGACGATAAAACAAAATAAAACTACTGAACTTAAACAATGGGTCTCTTCTCCTTGTCATCATAGACCAAGGATATATTATCTAATTTTTCAATCCTTCACTCACACACGTCTAACTTCAATTCCAAAAGGAGGGTGGGTCCATCTTGTAAAAGCACAAGTTCAAAGTAATTTGCTAGTAACTGCCTACTAGATAGTACCGCAATGTCCAGCTTATCCACGGAGCCTTGTGCACTATTTTCCTACTCAGCCGAAAGAATTAATTCCTGTCCTTTTGTTGACAATTAAGTTACCGGTAAACCCTTCAACAACTTCCGCCTATTCAGATACTTAAAAAAGTTTCCATCAAATGGTGGGTACTCACTTTGTTACTGCTTAGGTGCAGAAGACCGACTGATGTTTGATCAATTTCACTTCATAAGTAAAAACAAGTACTTGGCCGGAATATCAACTCCAACCTTCCTCCTTTCATCAAAGGGAAGGCAAGAAGAAGAAGAGGGGTGCGTTTGGATGGGCATTTAGAAAGCCCATCCAAGCCCCAAAGCCCTTTCACCCTAAAATAGGGTGTTTGGCAACCTCCTTGGAGGAGCTTTCAAATGAAAGTCTCCCCTTGGAAATGCTGAAAACAATTTTTTTCTTCCTAAACTACCCTCATTAATTTTTCATATTTCCGTTATTACCCTTATATATATTTATTTTTTAAACGAAAAAGGAGCAGCCCTTCGCCGGACCGGCGAAGGGCGCCCGGCGGCCGTCGGCCGAGGTCCCCCGAGGTCGGGCGACCTGCGGTGAGGGTCGCGCGACCCGCCCGAGGGCTGCCGGAGGTCGCCCGAGGTGGTCGCTCGACCCAGGGGCCGCGCGACCCAAGCGACCGCCGCCTGGGTCTCGCGGCCGCAGCGGCCCTCGCCGTCGCGCGACCCTCGCGAGACCCGGGCGAGGGCCGCCCGCGGCCGCGAGACCCAGCGGCAGCGCTGGGTCGCGCGGCCCGGGTCGAGCGACCTCCGGCGGCCCTCGGGCCGGGTCGCGCGACCCTCGCCGAGGGTCGCCCGAGGTCGGGCGACCTCCGGCGAGGGTCACGCGACCCGACCCTCGCCGGAGGTCGCCCGACCTGGGGCGACCTCAGCCGACGGTCGCCGGCGCCAGATCTGGCTCGCCGGCGGCCGCAGCCCTTCGCCGGTCCGGCGAAGGGTTTAGCTGAATTTTCAAAAAGAAAAAGAAAAAGAAAAAATAATACCCATCAAAGCCCCTTGTGAAAGTTTTTTTAACCAAACACACATTCAACTCAAAGTTCATTTGCAAAATTTTTTTACCAAACACAACTGCATTTTCTCCAAGTAGCTTTGGGCTTTCAGCATTTGCATTGGACTCAAAGCCCATTGCAAATGCTGAACCAAATGCAGCCTAAAACTGGGTAGGCGAATCAAGCACCGAAATTGGAGAATTGCCTAAAGGACGAATTCGATGAAAAGGTAAAGAAGGAACTAACCCATCTCGATCCGCTTCTCTAGAAATCGGAAGGCGAGCTCCAGGAATCGGCACGAAGTCCGCGAGCACCCTCGCTTTGGAGCACTCGGCGATCCCTTCCGCGCGAAAACTCCTCTCCCCGTTCTCTCCTCTCCGAACGCACTGATGAGACAGAAAACAAAAAGGGTAAATAAAAAAGTAAAGGAGGGGAATGGGGAAGAGAGAAATGGGAGGAGATTCCAAAACAACCTTCTCGGAAACTGAAACTGAAACTTCCCGCCGGCCCGTCTTCCTCCCCTCCACTTCGCCGGATCCCCCTCCCCCTCTGCACGCTCTCTCTCTCTCTCAACGACGAACCACCGCGCCCGACGAACCACCTTGGGGAGCGCCGTCGGAGGTGCGGGTGCCGAGGACGAGGCGGTGGACGGCGAGGGAAGGGCCGCCGGCGGAGGGCTGGGCAGGGAGAGGCGCCCAGTGGACGGTGAGGGACGGCCACTCGTGGGCGTGGGAGATGATGACGAGGTCGTAGAGGATCAGGGTGTTCTTCTTCCACGCCGCGAACTCTTCCTCCAGCTGCTCGAGCTCCGCGCTTTCCTCTTCCGCCATGGATCCTCACTTCCTTCCTCTCTCCCTCTGTGTTCGTGCTTCTGTGGCGATGCTTTTTCCCGACGAACCACCGCGCGGCCTCCGCCTCCGCCTCGAAAGGTTGACTCTCCCGTCGTGAAATTCGTCGGTGACCCATTCAGGAGGCGTTCGATATTTTCCCGGGAGACCTATTCTCGACCCCCGAATGCCTCGCGATTGTCTCTAAGAGACGGGCATCCATGAATATCTGAAGTCTCCAATCCCTCCAGGCCTCGAACTTCAACTAAGTTCTCGCAGAATCTGATATAACACTTCGGATTCTTTGAATTCGAAAGGTCCATAGATCTAAGCAAAGGGCACCTCCAAATATTCAATTCTCTCAAGGACTCTGATCCATGAATTTCAGTTACATTCATGCAATGGGAAACACAGAGGGTCCTCATATATTTAAAACTCGAGAGGTCTAACAATCGTCCGGCGGACGTGCACTTTAAGATATCCGACACTTGTGAGGATTTTGGTCCACCAAGGCCCTGGATTTCAACTGAATTCGCGCGACTTGTTGCGACGTTTGTCCACTGCAGAATCTTTGCATCGGGAAGAGCTAGCAATCCATCAAGCTGAGATACCTTTGCACTCATCAATTTGGAAGAATCTTCAATCCCATCAACCCTAGTTATCTTACGGCGTTCCCCTGTATGTAAATTGTTGAATAGGCAATATGAAACTTCGTGGCCGGTGACTTCTACGAGATCAAAGCAATACTCCAGGCTCAAATATGATAAGTGCTTCGAGTTTGACAAATTCGTGAAAGCTTTCAGTTTTCCACAACAAAAGATAGAAAGCTCCGATAGTCCAATGGGAAGCTCTGGGACATATTCAAGCCAATGGCAATGAGCAAGAGCGAGTTCCTTGAGACGGGTTAGCTGAGAAAGATGGGGCAAAGACGAACTGTGGCAGGTAACATATAGAGTTATTAAGCCCGAGGGTAGTTTTGGTAATTCTCGAAGCTTTATACAAAATTTAACATCGAGTTCTTGGAGAGAAGAGAGCTTAGAAATGCTTTTTGGCAAGCTCGAAATGCCCGTCTCAAATAAAATAAGCTTCTCTAGCGAAACCAGTTCGCCTATATTACTAGGTAGTCGTTCTAGATTTTTGCAATTGAAAGCTCTCAACTCTTGGAGTTTTGCCAACATCCCAATGGCATTAGACAATTCGGTTATGTGAGAGCCACTAATGTCCAAGATCCTCAAATTTTGCAGATTCCTAATACTTTCAGGTAATTTCGTAATTGATGTGCATGTTAAGTCCAGCTCAGTCAATGATGACAATTTTCCAATCGAGTCAGGGATTTCTACCAATGAAAAGCAATCATGTAAGAGCAAGCTTTGCAGAGATGCTAGATTGCCAATGGAGCTCGGTATGTGAGCTAGCAATGTACACTGCCAGGCATGAAGACTCTTGAGCTCCTTCATGGAACTAATAGATTCAGGTAATTCTTCAATCGCTGAACTAGATATGTCTAATTGGGTTAATGATACCAAGGAGCCCATGGATTTAGGAAGTTGAGAAATTTGTTTGCAACAAAGAGACAAGTACTCCAACTTCATCAAACAATCACTTGAAATAGGAATTTCTTGTATACTTTGGTGCCTTCTATGACAAGCCTCCTCAATTCTCCCATTCTACCTATTCCTTCCGGTAGCTTCTTGAGTTTTTTACAAAAACTGACATCCAAGGAAACAAGTGTCTTGATGTCCCCAGTAGAATGATGAATCTCTTCCAAATTGTAACAATCTACAAGAATCAAAATCTTCAGACTTACAAAAGTGGACAAGTTGGGAGTTCTTTTCAAAGATAGACAACGCGTGAGGTTGAGAACTTTGAGTTCGGTTGCCATCTGGAAGAAAGAAAGGATATGTTAGTGTAATTGGACTTTTGCAACATGTGATTTTCCATTACTCGTGTTTTTGACTTTTACCAATTCCTCAAAAATACCTATGCTCCCTGACTCGTTCACGTTTGTCTTATGTAATTTTAAATGTCTCTTTTATTAGTGTTTGACAACACCAACAAATAAATGTTTTTTAAGCATGATCGCAAAAGAGAACTGTTAATTGCATTTGTTTTCAAATAACATTTCAAAGGAGATATTTGCTGGTTAGACATAAGCAACTTTTATTATCAAAAAGTGGATGATAAATTCAAATGGAATAGAGATGCATTCATTGGGCGCCATGGTTTCCTTCAATAATGTGAAATTAAAGAGAAACGGCTAATTTAATTATGAAAATCAATTTTCAAATATTATATGTATAAGGAAAAAAATGTTATATTAGAAAAGAATACTTCAATGCCTTCTTTACATCTTACCTTGAGGGGAACCCATCCTCCCCAGTCCTCCGAAATTGCACTGTTTGACAGATCAAGTACAACTAGTTTCTTTAGATGAAAGTTGGCTGCGACGAAATTCGAGGGACAACCCTCCCACTGAAGCCATCTTAATTTAGGAAGTAAGCTTTGGAAATCTCAGTAAAATTTGCACCATCCACTTGAAAGAATCTCAAGTTGGTCAATTCTTTAAATTGTTCAGCTGCGTATTTTCTTCCCATACCACATTTGCCAAGAGAAAGGGCCTCAATCTTTCTAGTGCCCTGCTATTTGGAAACATTGTGGAACATAAGTTTTGAATGATGAGATGACACCAACTAATATAAGATAAAATGCGTCAATTTCAAATTGCTGTCATACTACTATGGCATATAGGCTTCTCCCTTTTAAATTTGTGAAATGAAAGGTTGTGGTTGCATATTATTTATCTAATCTATGTAAAGATGAGAACCTCAAGCCCTTCGCAATTTCCAACTTCTGAATTTCCAAAATTTGCATCCATTTGCAACTACAATAGAGGCCTCTCTTTATGGATACACTCATATCTATAAAAATTCATGCCCTTTATATGTGAAATAACACTATCTTTACTCCTATCATATATATGTGAATCAATACAACTTTAACTATCCAAATACATCTATCAAACTTTGCCATTGATATAAGTATCGAAATTAAAGAATCTCAATTGTAGAATCCCTCCACTTTTTTGGATATACTTTGTTTGCAATTTTTAATATCAAAATGAAAAGGAGAATGTCATCGTAAAAGACACACATGTTTTACATTTCTTTTTAATCACGTGTTTTTTCGATGAGGGTTTTTCATTGTACATGGAAGAAAATTTGATAATATCGAATGTTCTATACACGATTCTCATTTTCTTTTTATTACTATTGATATTTGATGCTACCTTGTCAATTGTCGTGTGATTTGTTGCAGGGAAGTAGTGGTCATCTAAATTTTGATTAATATTCCAATAGATTAATGAGATCTTCCATATGAACAGATTAGACATGTAGTAGACTGATAAAATTATATACTTAAGGAACTCGAGTCTTTTACATTTTCTTTTGTTGTAACCTAATAATTTAGGAGTCCAAATTCCTTTTTGTTTTAGATGATGAATCGCACAATGATTGCAAATCATGAGAGTCAATAATATGGATTTGTTTGGTTGTTTCGACTTCTCCTTCAAACTTTTATTCTTCTTGATGAGTCGTGATTTCGTTTTTACATTTAAAGTTTCTTGTATATTCATTTTATTTTTGTCAAAGACTTTATAGATACCTTTTTGTTTCACTTCGCAGCATTGTTCTATTCAGTTTATTACATTTTCCTTCGTGCAAAATGATGCTCGTTGAAAGCATTGGTAGCATTTTTCTCAATAGTTATGTTATTTCATTATGTTTTACATCCCAATGTTTATATGTAGTTTTTCTTTAACTAACAATATTCGTGACGTTTGCACATTGTTTGTTTGATGCTTGTACAAATCGTCCATATGTTATAATTGCTTTAGTGGATTACCTCTTAACTTTCATGCTAATAATAAAAATTTACCATCACACAAAATTCAAAACCATATTTATTTCTATCAAAAATAACAAAAATTGCAAACTGGTAGACTGGTTCCACATTTACCCCATACTAATTTATGTGTCACAAAAAATTTCAATCTAGTATATTTGTGTTACATTTACCCCAAACTAGTTTTTGTTTCACAAAAATAAAACGATGATATAAATGTTTACTAAATCTTTACTAAATAAGATGATCACTAAAAGCTTACAATAAACAAATAAGTATTATAATAGCCTATATTTAACAAATAAATAATATTGGGAGGGTAATAGAAAAATCATCTATAATAACAAAAAGAAAATGTATTAGCAGATTAATTATAAAAAAAAAAGCCACCCACTATTATGAAAAGTCTATACAACGAAAGTAATATATGTTTAAAGCGTTAATATTACAAGGTTGCTCATAAATAATAAACAAATACGAACACCAAATCAACAAAACGGTGTCAATTAATGATTGACCAAAAAGGGCTCGTTGCAAAAAAAAAAAAAAAAAGAAGTCAAAGTTAGAGGACACATTGAGCAAAAACAAAAATAGATGGCGGACTAAATTGCACAACCAATAATACTTAGGGGGTACACTTAACCCAACTTAAAGAATAGAGGGACCGAGACAGCTAAATCGTCGATCAATGGAGATCTCATATATAATACCAAACAACTCATAAGAAGTCAATACTTAGTGAAAAGGAAAAAGGAAAAAAGACCTCACAAGAAACTAAAAGATGAATCTAAACATCAAATACGCGCATCAAACAAATATGTGGGAAAAGCATGGCCGCAACAATTTGTAAGGTGTCAGGTTTTATCTAAACGTACTCGGTCAAACATTCTGCTTTTGCAGTTTTGTTGTTGTATTGAAGTTATCAACAAGAGAGTATCCTCATCACAATACTACTATATATATAAAACAAGAAATTGATCCTCAATTGTGTCCTAGAATTAGACAAAAAGAACAACTAATCAAAAGCTCTTTTGTGAGTAGAAGCAGCAAATTTTTTGAATTCAAGACTGATGACTATTTTTATTTCAAACAAGAAAGGGAAGATAGACCCATTGTCACTGACTTAGATAGGTAAAGAAAACTCTTACCTTGTTGCTAACGAGCACATCCAACGCTTCCTCATAGATCCATAATCTGCTACGTTCTTGGGGCTCTTGTGAATTTTCTAGATTCCTTGCAAAATCTCTAAGTTGATCATGCATCCATAGCATGCCACCTTCGCTAATTTTAATTAGGGACCGATGGCTCAACACTTCCATCCCACTCCATGCGTAAAAATCACAGGCATCCCACATATAAATTGGATTTTGTGGAGATGATCCAATAAAAAAACATGCAATATCCAAAAATATATGTTTCTCTTGATAATCTAATGCTCCGTAGCTTATCTTGAATGTTCCTTGCACTTTCTCATGAGGCTCTTTCTTTAATTTTTTTAATGCATCATTCCATACTTCTCTTCTCTTTCCACGTAAAAATGAACTTATAACTTCAAGAGCTAAGGGAAGCCCCCCAGTAGTAGATACGATATCATGAGAGATAACCTTATAATCACTCGGAGGAGAATCCTCTTGAAATGCATGTTTACTAAATAAAATCAATGATTGCTCCAAAGACAACTCGTTGAGTTGGTACATGTGGTTTGCCCCAACCTCATCAAGAGCATCCTTGTTTCTAGTTGTTATGATGACTATACTTCCTACTTTAAACCAATCACGGTCGACCAAACATTTCAAGTGAGCATTATCATCTATATCGTCAAGAAAAATGAGGGATTTCTTATGTGCAAATCGAGATTTGATAATATTGATTCCCTCATCCACATTAGACACATCACACGAACTTCCAAGGCCAGATATGAGCTGCTTTTGTAGGCATTTAATGCCCTTGTGCTGATATGTTTCCCGGCAATCTGCCATGAAGTTTCGATACTCGAACTGATCGGAGAGCTTGTTGTATAATGCTTTCGCAAGAGTCGTCTTACCAACACCACCCATTCCATATATTCCGATAATTTGTGTATCATTGAATTTTGCATTTATCAAGTTCATAATGTGTTCAATACGATCATCAATCCCAACCGATTGTTGGGGAATGATCAACTGAAAATTTCTTTTTAACTCGCTCATAACTTTTGTGACAACAATTTTGACCAATGCTCCTTCATGCCTGTCAAATAACGATGAATTATGGCATAGGAAGGGATATATAAATATTTGAAAAAAAAATACCTATTTATGAGAAATTAAACAAAGATTTGGTTGAGAGTAATGTACCCATTAGCAATTTTCTTAGATTCCCATCCTTTCAAAGAACCAACTTCTTTGAGTGCTTCTTCCCATTCCTTAACAACCGCCTCGGAAATATTCTTTTTATGTTCATTGATAGCATCTCCGAATCTCCCTCTAAGATGGCGAACATGCGAGGCTTTCACTTTGTAAAATATGGGCAACACTATTTGCCCTTCGCTTCTCTTGCACTTCCACATTTGAGCTAGCTCACGAAGGCACCATTTGCTAGAAGCATAGTTCTTCGAGATAATCGGGATCGAGATCCTAGATCGCGTAATACTATAGAGAAGCTCCAAACCAATCTCTTCACCAATACGGAGCTCATTGTTGTCTCTGAACACGTGAATTCCTGCATGGTCAAGGTTGTGATAGAGATGATCGGTAAAGCTTGTACGAGTGTCTTTCCCTCGAAAGCTCAAGAACACTTCGTAGGCTTTCCCTTTCTGTTGTTCGTCTCCCCCTCTGTAATCTCCTACATACAGAGGGATCAATGAGGATGACCCCTCGGAATTCGTATCTTCTGAATGGGTGGGTTCTCTTCTTTTCCAATTTGTTGGGCAATTTAAATTGAGAGGGAAATGAAGTGAAAAGAAAAGAAATGAATTGGAGAGAAAAGAAATGAAGGGAGATTTCAATTTCCTTCTTCGTGTTTGGATGTGCATCATGTAGTGATTGACCGAAGAGATCCTTGTTCTGTTTCAAAATAAGAGATTGGTCGAGTAAAGCGTTAAAAGAAAGCCAGATTTCATAATCCAGATCTGCGAATTGCACTAGTGTCTCTCATAACTCGGTTAATTCAAACGAAAGTAAAAGAACTCTCACACCCCTTGCTTCATCAGGAGAAAATAGAGCAATCAAAGCAGGAAACAGAAAAGAGCAAGGAGTCGTTGACTACCTGAGGAGTGCTCAAACAACACAGTCCTGGGATCTCCACCGATTTTCAGCCTTCGACGTTGGATTACCAATACACAATATTATCTAATATACGTGCTTTGAACAATGCTCAGTTCTTGTCATCCAACGGTCCAAGACACTTCATGCTAATCGAACCACTGTGAGGCATGCCACGGAAACACGCAATCGTTGCATGCGACAAGACAATAATTGCACGCGTACTTTCCGTAGAATCCTGACCTTTTCTTTGTGTTTTTTGTCGAACTTGGAGACACGAAATGCTCAGCAGCTCATCATGCTGGTTGCTGAGTGCTTAAAGAATGTTGACTCACTGCATGCGCAAACTCAGCATTATGCGGAAGTTGCGGGGAACCTATGCAGGTGCTTCTTGACCTTACTTGCTTATATATATAGAACAAAAAAGCAGAAAAGAAAAGACACTTGCAACAAAGATGCTCTCGGTCCTTGCTTTTTCAACTGTACTTGCTTGAATGATGGGTTATTATACGCATAATTTCATCCGCATTATGCGGAAGGTGCATGCCATCCACAAAGGTGCTTTGACTGAACTTTGAAATTATCGGAAACAGATTCCTAAAAATTGAATTGATACTTGAACAATCGAATATCGAAAACGAACATGAAAATGTGCTTGGAAAACATGTAACACCAATCGAAAACATATCATAGAGATAGACATACCTTGCTTACCATAAATTAAGTACCGTTGCAGTCTCAGAGGAATCATTTGAAGGCTTGGAGTTCCGTTCTTCAAGAGGGAGTAAACTATTTCAAGGGAAGAAAATGGAGAAACGTATTTTCTCTCTGAAATGCTATAGGTAATGTCCTCCCATTTACTTTTTATTTTTATATATTGCAGTTATTTTCACTTAGAAAATAATTGCTCTTTCCTCTTATGGGCCATTTTCTTATGGGCTGGGTTTGGCCCAACATGGGCAGACAGGCTTATCTTGGCCCATCAAATAAAAAACCCATCAGAAGTCCAGCACGACTTGACTGGACTTGCTTTTCCATTAATAAAATGGAATCGTCAGGGAAATGTAATGGGAAGGTGAAGCAAGCAGGACACCACGATTACATTGCCGCATACTAAAACGGAAGGGTAAAGTAGTGTGAAGCACAAGCTACGCGAGGAGTTTGGGAAATGACTGAGTAGGGAATTTCTGGAATTGAGTAGTGAATTTTAGTAGAGGTTGTATCTGTACAGTTCCAAAGCTAACTTAAAAACTTGGACAAATGCATTTTCAACATCTACTCTTCACATGTATCTGTAATTAAAACCTGTGGCACTACTATGAAAAATCCTTTTCAACATAATTTATGCTAGATTGTCCCTAGCTCTTGCTTGTAGTAGGCCGACATTTATCTATTCACTTTGATGAATGTCGTGCTAAACTCTATTCATTTGTTGATCAATTCATTCTAGGAAACTGTTCGCAACTTGTCCCACATCAATCAATAAACCTTTGAGATTTTCAAAAAAATGGTTTTTACATAAAAAGGTTACAACTATATCTAGATAATTGTTTACACGAACAAATACAATATCACTTCATGTATGGAATCGAATTGCTTACTAAAAGTAAAAATTGAATATAGGTCATTGCCTAAACATTGATTATTAAATTGAATGTATGTCATTGCATAAATCCTGCTAGTGAAATAATTATCTCGTGTTGCCTACTAAAGTGATGAAATGAATGTTGGGTTTATTTTGGATGATAACATATCTGTTCAATACGAGTACTACGTATTGTTCAAATGTTACACATTCAGCTGATTTCAGTTTCAATTTCATGACATTTTTCACGAAAATCACTTGGCAAATCGCACCAGAAAGGGTCATGAAGTGACCGTGAAATTGCTCCCACAAGATGCAAGAAACTTCCCATGGTTTTTGAGTGAGCTTCCTTGTCCCTGTTGTGCTCACATTATTCCATTTTATGGATGTGGGGACCTGAATGTTGTTATGATTCTCCGATGTTCAAGAAAGTGCAAAAGCTGCGGGATCAGACCCGCAAAAGAGAATCCACGACTAAGGCCCAAAATCCCCCTCATTACTCCTTTCGGTCTCGAAGCAAGTCGTGTGTGTGGTAGAATCTCTTTCTTTTTTAGACTAGTCCATTAGTTGGTCTATAATCTCATTCGTTCTGTCATATCCTCCTCCTTTTAAAATATGAACCGCACAAGCTAGAGGAGGAGGGGAATATATAGTATCTGGATGACTAAGTTGCTAGGTCGTGGATACCTCAGCCTTCCAAGGGTCAATTCAACATGTTTGTCTCCATGGCATGTTTTGTTACATATACAGACACATCAATCGTGTCACGTCCTCAGACTCCCCAGCCACAAGGATGCGAATGGTGGGAGTTATTGTTGCGATGTCCCAAGCTCGTCACCATCCTGTTTCTTTTATCTTTTGTTATGCACAAGTGGAAGCATTCGAATAATCAACACCCATCCTACAACAAAGATAGCTAGGAGAAACACTTTGCGAATACACTATTCATATTATACTATGTTAGTGCTATTTGCAAGCCCTTTTTACTATGGGTCTACTTTTCATTTATACATCCATTTACATATCTAACCGCCAAGGTCGGGGTAACCTTAACTCTTCTAGTGAGGACACCTTCCAAAACTTGGTTTCCCCCATCCAAAGACCAGCTTCCTAGGGGTGGTCAACCACAGTCCCGTCAAGCGAGGGATCGTTGGTTGGTCCAAGCGGATCGTCGAACTCGCGAAGGGTATGACGAGGTCCTCGTCGAACCATATGTACCACGCCTAATATCGGTGGAGGGACAAGGTCGTCGAGGCCCTCCTTGATCCATACGGTGGTTGTGACTGTATGATAGGCGGTGCCTGCTCGAGGATCTGTTATATCCGTAATAGTAACCTCCATTTCTATGGGTAGACCGAAGCAAACGGGAAGGGACTACATACCTACAAATCTGAAAAACAACAAATGAGTTATATTCACTAAGCTTCGGTTAGGAGGATGCCTCGTTGTCGAACAAGTACGCAATGTTACCATTTCAAGTGTCAGTGGCAAATCAATGGCAAAGCATGCCATAAATTTTGGCTATATGCATGAGAATGGTTCTGACTCACCTTTGATGCACAAGTTACTCTAATACAACAAGCACACAAAAAGATGGCACATGAAACTTTATTTATTAACTTAATCGAAATCCATTAGCTCTTTTGGAATTCACTGAGCATCCAAAATCTATTGGGCATCCAGAATTCATCGAGCATCTGGAATCTATCGGGTATCATCCATAAATCCATCGATGACTGGAATTTCCATCAGGTGATCATGCATCAAACATTCGAGCAATTTGGTTTCTTATCTTTTTATCTTAGTTGATGCATTGAGGCCCCAAGGTGTGTCATGCAAGTGCATGTCATGACTTATAAAAACCGCAACTATAGGACATATTGGGCTTGGCTTAAGGTTCATGGCTTGATCCGTTATGCTTAAGCACCGACCTAAAACCAAGTATGGTTCGGATTGACATGCCTCAATATCAATCCGGGGCCAAGCAAGGTCTGGTCATTGCGCATCAACGCTCGTCTAAGACCAAACGAGGCCCCTTTTCGTGACCCCGGGCATGCTTCCATCCGTGGACAATAGCACACGAGCAAACCATACCAAAACACACACACACACACACCGGCAACAACAACAACAACAGCAACAACAACTTGCTTATACAAATCCGAGCAAGAACACAATCCACATTTGAACCACCTAGTGCAACGCCCTAATCAAGGGTTAGGGAATTTGCTTACATCAGGTTTGGGTGTGCCTAACGGCAAGAAGGGTGAGCGACAGCTAAAGGGGAAGTGGCCGAGAGAGTGTGTGGCTGAGAGAGAGGGGCAGGGCATGCAAGGGAGAGGAGAGGGAGAGAATCAAGCCAAAGTTAGAAATGAAGTGTTGATGGTTCTATTTATAGACCAAACCTCAATGATGGCTTTTCTATATGTCCCAATAGGGTGTTCTTGGGTGACATGGCTATAAGAGGAGAGGTGGCGCCCTAGCTTGGGTCAAGTGTCGCCTAAAGCCCTAGAAGGATGATTGAAGTCTCAATTGTATCTCTTTTATTGGTCTACCTAGCTATGAGTCATCACCTTAATAATGGTCCTATTTGGAAGAGGTAGCACACCTACTAAGTGAGTTGGCACCTATTAGGGCTTGTAAGACAGTTGCCCTTCTTCTTATTGGGCCACTTAGGCCATGACTCATCTCTTTAATGAAGACTCTAGGTTGGAAGGTGTGGCATGCCTAGTAGGGTGAATTGGCGCCCTCAGGTCTTGCAAGATCACAAGTCATTAATTCCCTTGGATCATGAGTCACCTAGTAATTAAGGCTTGGATAAACTTGTCTTCCAAGGCTCACATTAGTGTAATGATGGCCCGAAGTTCATAGGGACACATAAGCTTGTAAGTCACTCCCTTCATTAATTGTTTGGATCTAGCTCATCAAGAAGCCTTGACCTTGGATTACTTGTTCTTCAAGAAGGCTACATAGGCGTGTGACTCATCTCCCATCCTTAATGTGCTATCTTCCAAAGATATCTAAAAGGCTAGTGAGGCCACTAGCCGAGGGTTGTGATTTGGGCAAGGGCTCATGAGCCCTCACAGGGGTCAGAGAGGGCTACGACACCCTCGCCTCCCTAGATTTGGCAAGGCTCACGAGCCCATGCTTAGGCTATGGGTGATAGTGAGTGCGTCATAGCTAGCAAGGGCTTTGTAGCCCTCGACCAGATGTTAGCGGTCCCCCTACCTTGCGAAGAAAAAAAGAAAAGAAAAGAAAAGAAAAATAAAAAATTCAATAAAAGTTCAAATGTAAAAAAACTAAAAAATTATCACGTTAACAATTTTTGACCAAAATTAGCTAGAATGACTACATTGGTAATTCATTAAAAGATTTAGAACTAAATTGACATATCCTTAAAATATTTAGGACTAGATTGACACAATTAAAAATTTGTGATTGAATTGGTAAATTATAAAAATGTCTAGTACTAAATTGATACAATTAAAATGTTTAAAACTGAATTGGCCACCATATAATAGGTTTAAGACTTTTTGGACAATTTTTCCGTAGTAAAAATCCTTTGCTCGTGGTAAATGTATTCTCAAACCTGCATGGTTAGGAGATCATTTTCTAGTAAAAAAAATGGTATACACGTCTAGCATATTAACAATCCTACATACATTTAGTGTTGACTTGTTTCATACTTGTTCTTGTTAATTTACTAAAATTCTCAGTCGTTGCCTTCTTATGATCCTCGACGTATGCTCCCTAGTGACCTTAACAACCGGCCCGTTATTCCTATTGGCTCTCAGAAGTCACCATTTCATAATTGAGAAGTATAGGGTGACGCACTATTTGATGTAATTAGAATAATAAACTGGGGGATTGACCTAGACTTAGCAAAGTGCTTCGTTGCCTTCTAGGCATCATCCGGTGAATGAGCATACCCTTTATTGCTCCAAGTGGACCTTTCCATTTCACTTCTAGTAATCTTTCTCTGTGCGTGCTTAGTCGTTACCTTCTAGGCATTATTCTCGGGAGTTTGCATGTCAAGAATGAGCAAATCTTGTATGCATCCAGTGCATATGAGCCCACTCCACCTCAACCATTAAATCATGTGTTGGTCTATATTATTTAATGGCCAAAATGAGGTGGGCTCATGATACAAAATTTTTATTAGCAGTTGGAGAGTTCTCTATCTATTTAACAATAAGAGTGACCAAGAGTAGTACCAATCATATGGTTAGAATAGTGTTTGCCTTCTTGTGGACCTTCGCCCTCGATTTGCGGTAAAGAAATGCCCTTCTGATTTGTATAAGTAGTAGTTAAAATGGCAAGCATGGTCAGCTACCTATATATTATTTCTTCAGAAAAATAATTTCGTTGAAATTGTCACCACTTGAATCAAAATCCGCACATAATTTTTGTTAGTTGTCCTAACCAAAACATACCTACCTATGTTACCTCAACATATAGAGAACGGGCATGCACTTGAATTTCGTATCGTAGAAGCTGTAAATGACGACATAACATCTACAAAACATACTAATAGTACATAAAAGTGCAACATTAGTCTATGCCCGTTCCACTACAACCTGCAGTTTCGCAACATGTCTGGCCCCTTCTTGCAAATACCCAAAAAACAAACGTTTATACAGGCTTGCAATGAGGGGAAAAAAAAAGAGAGTCAGCCTGAGTCGGCTTCACGTGTGAATCGCATCTTTTGAATATAACCACTGGGCAAATGCTGACGCAGCATCGAGTCATACTCGCCCAATCATCGGTCCTGGCAAGCTTGGACTTCCTTACTCTCAGTCCAACGTCAACTCTCCGGACTCCTTTATAATTTGGAGAACTAGTCTCGGCACGCGCGTGCAAACAGGAACAACGTAAAAGAGAAGTGGATGAGGCATGCTTAACGGGGTTTGTGAGACCCCAAATCCCTTCTCAAAATTTACGCAATGACCGATCATTATTTTACAAAATGAAAGACAAACATGTAGCTAAAAGAAATGATATCATGAAAATTTACATTGACAAAACAAAAACTTCCGTTGAATGAAGATCATAACAAGATCCAATGTAATATATAGTAATAAAAAAAATGAATATTCATAGATCCCGATGTAATAAAATTCTTTCAAATGGTCTAAAGCAAAGTTCCATGCCACCCCTGATTCACTTTTCACGTGCATTCAATTAAACTTCCTTGGGCTCGAAACCATAAACGATAATAAAAGGGGTGAGCGAAATCACATCTATATCTATATATATATGAGAAATCACACTTTAGAAAGTGACAACCACCGCTTCCATGAGCTCAAGCAGCAAATGTGCAACATTTCATAACTTTCACGCAGTACATTACAAAAGCCACAATTATCACATTTAAATCTCACAATGCAATATCTCATGTTACATATCATCTCATTGCCGAAATAGATATAGATATCAAATTCACTGCTCATGTCGGAATCATGCTTCACTAGATAACAAGGTTCAGAAAATAAAACGGCAATATTAAGTTCCAGAAATCGCATTGGCTGTGATTAAACCCCAAAATATGAACTGGTATGTAAACATATGTCATATGCTCATATATAGGTGGACCATGAGCATTAATCCAATATCCATATATCTTAACCCAACATGTTGATATTAAATAAGACTTTTCATCGTATCTTCATTCTCTAGATTTGTCTTCGTTCGTCTAGATTTTTTTCAAGGCTACTCAGCTCTTTCTTTGCGCAGAAATTTTCATGTCCTTGCAGAATAGCAAGTTGCTAAAATGTGATAAATACCGCAGAACTTATTTGGAGTAGAACAGTGTAGAATATATGGAGACGTCAGCTAAGATACCGACTTTATCATCCTAAAAATAGGAGCAAGCGCTCCATGTGTGGCATGTATAAAATTGACCCATTTTAGTTTTAGTGGACTTGGTACATAAAGCCCAAAAGAAGATAAGAAAATGCCCACTCTTTCTAGAAAAGAAACGAGTCCTCTACCGTTGATAGGTATAGAATTCTCCTAATAAAATAATTTATCATCCGGGCAAAGCTTGTTTTTATAAATGAGTGTATTTTCAGTTGAGCACCACTTGACTTTCAACAAGTGGTATCAGAACACGCGGTCCAGTAATCGGGAGTCGTAGGACGCAAAACTAGTGGTTTGGGATCACTGTACGTGAGTGCAGGGTTAGGGACTAAAGTATGTCAGAGTTCTGCTAGTGCATAGTTAGGGCCTGTGATTGGTTGGTTTAGGAGTAAGCTTATTTGGTATAGTGCTAGGCATTACAATAAAGTCACGATGGCGGATGGTATGGGTTTGGTTAGTGGCATCAAGAAGCACAACAAGTCCATTTATAATAATTGGAGTATCCATA
The DNA here is from genome assembly GCA_014182375.1 of Eucalyptus virginea. Lineage (NCBI taxonomy): Eukaryota > Viridiplantae > Streptophyta > Magnoliopsida > Myrtales > Myrtaceae > Eucalyptus > Eucalyptus virginea. The sequence continues at coordinate 42,443,965 of CM024516.1, read as the reverse complement.
TGCAATTTTACCCGTTGGGCAAAGATTTTTGGGTAGCATTACACCACCCACGTATATAGAAAAGCTAAGGAAGTGAAAGATAAAAGGCTAATAAGGCCCTCTCATTCTTGTCATTGCTATAGAAAAGGACTTGTTATGGCACACCAAGAGCACCAAGACCCCTGATGGTTTTATTAGTGATGGGCTTAAGGCCCGTCCACCCATGTTGGGCCTAAAAGCCCGGCCCGCGGGAATAGGGCCCGTGGATGGAGGGACGTATAAAAGGGAGGAGAGAGAGAGAAGACACCTCTTGGACAATCAACGTACGTCTTCCCTTCTCCCGCGCGCTCTCTCTCTCTCCAAAAAGAAAAGAAAAATAGTAAGCGTTTTTCTTCCCTTCAAGGCGCCATCGGATCGAACAGGGCAAGATTTTCTTCCTCTTATCGGCGTCGGTGTCTAATCTGTGGCTAACAAGGTACGCTCGAATCCGTGGTGTGCTTTAGGATCGGTGATACGTGAATTTCCGGCTTCGTCTTCCACATTCGTTTTAGGGGTTCGATTTAGTGTCGAATCCGGTTTTCGGGATCCGTTATTCCCAACATTGGTATCGAGCCCTAGTTCATGTTTTCCCGATCCCTTTGATGTTTTTTGATTGATTTTTCGCGAAAATTTTCGGCCGTACGGATCGGGGTGAAAAATCCGGACACCCGAGCGCCGTTTCGTCCGTTTTCTCGACTTTCTGTAAGTCGAAATCGATTTCTGAAGGCATATGGTGAAAGGGCTCATTGAGACGATTCCGGCAACATGTCGTGCGTCGCCAGGGGACGCCGCACGCGCCCGAAGCGCTGGCATCGGCCAGCGCAGTGTGCCACACGCGCCCCGTGCCGAATCGGCACGTGTGCGCCGGCGGCCGGCGAACAGCGAACCGGCACGCGCCGGTCGGGCGGATCGACGCGTGCCGACGCCGCATGACGTCACCCAACGGCCGCAACCGGGGGTGCGTCATCGATGACGTCAGCAACGGCGACGGTTGGCCGGGCGGTCACCGGCCGGCGACCCGACCCGACCCGAACCACGGATGCCCGGCACGTGGCGGCTGACGTCTGCGTGACGTCAGCCCGCGCACGCGCGCGGCACGTGCGGTCGGTTCGCCCTACCGGCCCGACTGGCCCGACCGGTTCGACTGGTCCTCCGGTCCGACCGGTCCGACGACCGACGACCTGACCGTTGACCCGTTGACCGACCGTTGACCCGAATTTTTTTTTTTTTGTTTCTTTTTCAATTATATTTGTGTGGGTTATAGGTAATCCATTTCTCATTGTGCATTTGTTGCATGAATTATGGAAAAATTATGTATTTTCCCTTATGTTAATTATGGATTATAAGTGATCCATTTTTTGGTTCTGCATTTGTTGTAGCAACCATGATGCGTTATGCACGGATACCTGCAATCCCAAGAACGGACGAGGGAAGTGCAAGACTTAAAAGGCTGATGACAGAGTTAGCTGATTATCGGTGGCATGACGGTGATTTAGTATCACATGTGGTCAATGTCAATCAGATGATACATGAAATCATCTGGAATGGTTATTTTATGCCGGATTTTGAGAAGGTGCCGGCTTTGATGAACACTCTTCCACCTGAATGGCAAGCAGTGTTAGATCGGCTATGGGAGGTCAACGTGGTCCCGGGTTATAGGAGGCTAGTGGAAGCTTTTGTAAGAGAGTACTATAGGATTGAGTTGGCCAAAACTTCAACCCTTAGATTGAGCGCCACATGGCGCAAAGTGAATGCGCCTTGGTGGCGACATGAAAACTCTCCAAAAGTTCTTCCATGGTTGGCAAATGTGCATTCAGTTTTCTCAGATGTTTTGACTGATAGATTAGAAGAGACATTCCCTAATTATTTCTTAGATTAATTATGAGATGTTTTATGGGTGTAAATATCTCTTTCCATGTTGATATTTCTCTGTATATATTGCTTAGTGTAATGTATAGTTGTATTATGTGAAAGCATTATTGTTTTATTAGATGTTAGTTATCTGTTGCTTTCTGTTATTGCTGGTTGCTGTGGGTAATTAGCTGTGGGTAGTTAGCTGTGGGTAGTTATAGAAGTTTTTGTAACTTCATAGAATTTATTTTGCATAAGACAATTATATTAATAATAATTTTTGAGTTAGGATTTTGGAGGATGATTGGAAACGTAGTGACCTTTTGATTCTGAAACCTTACTTAAAATTATTCATTGATATGATGGGTCTGTGCAAATAGGGATGCATATATGATAGACATTAATTATTCGTGCATGTATGTTTGATGTGTTCAGATCGATGTTTTCAGCAACTAAGAATGTGATTGCTGATATGAACGGCAACAATTGTGAAATATTGAATATGAAGATTCAATATGTGCTGGAAAAGCAAAAAGCACTAAAAGCTCTTGACCATATTATGGAAGATCTTGAGGGTGCCGTGCGCCATCTTGAGCTAGCTGAGGACCGCATAACGGCATATGAGCCGAAAATAGATATTTGAAATGCTGGTTCTAGCTCAGAAAGGGCTTTGTGCTCTAAGCGCAAGCGTATTGATTCGTTCAATATGTGGGAATGTAGAGGATCAGGTCCTTATTGCAAGAAATCAAGAGTTAACCAACACAAGAGAGGAAAACGTCCTCAAGTGAAGCAAATGTCAAGGGTGAGGTGTTACAATTGTGACAATAGAGGTCACTATGCTCGCGACTGTCGTGAGCCAAAGAAGGTATACACCTCTTGTACATTTGAGAACTTTGCTTATGTGCCAAGTTCTGTATTATTGGCTGAATCCAATCCTTTGTGGATTGTAGATTCAGATACGACAGACCATATAGCGAAGGATAGAGAATTCTTCGTGGAATTTTGACGAGTACCAACTGAAACTAAGTGGATCTATGTGGGAAACATCTCCAGAGCTGAAGTTAAAGAGATTGGCACCTGCCAACTAAACATGTGTGGTGGACGCACCTTGTTCCTACATGATGTCCTATATGCTCTGGAGATTCGTCGAAATTTAAGTGTCTGTTTTGATGTTGGTTAAGCTTGGTTTTTATATGAACTTCCATAATAGAGGTGTAGATTTGTATTTGTATACAAACTACTATGATTGTGGTCACTTTCTCGATGGTTTTATTGTACTAAATGTTGACTGTGGTGATGTCAATAATTGTTATTTCCTTGTTTCACGTCTTCTACTTCATATGATAATGATGTGAATATGTGGCATGCTAGACTTGGCCATATTGGCCAACAACATATGAATTGACTAGCCAAAGAGGGCTTGTTGGGTAGTATTGAAAAAGTTGATTTGTCCATATGTAAGCATTGCCTAGAAGGGAAAACGACAAGGAAACCATTTAGAAAAGGTAAAAGAGCTGAATTTCCTCTGCACTTAATCCATTCTGACGTCTGTGGTTCAATGACGGTGAGAGGAAGGCAAGGGGCTGTTTATTTCATCACTTTTATAGATGATTATACTCGATTCGGATATGTTTATTTGATTTCTCATAAACCTGAAGCATTATGTTGTTTCAAAAGGTTCATGACCTTGGTAGAAAATCAATTAGACAAGAAAATAAAAGTATTGAGATCCGATCGAGGTCGAGAATATTTATCTGATGAGTTCAGAAAATTATGTGATGAAAAAGGAATAGAAAGACAGTTGTTTATTCCATATACTTCTCAACAAAATGGTGTTGCAGAGAGAAGAAACAGAACCCTACTAGAATGGTTAGGTCCATGATGGTGCATGCTAACTTACCTATTACTTTTTGGAGTGATGCGTAGTTAACTGCTGCCTATTTACTTAACCGGGTGCCTTCTAAATCAGTTACTTCCACTCCATATGAGTTATGGACAGGTAGAAAACCGGACTTAAGTTTTCTTAAGCCATGGGGTTGTGCTGCCTATATTCATGAGTCCTCTCACAAGTTTGGGAAATTGGATCCCAAAGGAAATATGAGTATTTTAATGAGATACTTCGAACACTCGAAAGGGTATATGATCATAGGTGAGCAGGAAAGTGGGAGTATAACTGAATTTGAATCACGGGATGTCACATCTTTAGTGGATGAGTTTCCTAAGAAGGGCGAAATAGGGGAAGATTACTCCCTATTTGAAACCTTGGATCAAGATAATGATATTTAGTGGAGTTCGTCCAAGTGGGAGTAATATGAGAAGTGATGAATTGAATTCAACTCATTCTCAATTGTAAGCACTTGATGAGACGACATCATCATTATCTAATCCAAGTGGGAGCATAATGGGGAATGATGTGCTAAGTGTACAATCTCCCATACGGCGAACAAGTCGCCAAAGTATTCCCCGTCGACGTTTTTGACATTGAAGGGGAAACTTTTATGGTTGCTCCACAAGATGAGGATGAGCCAAGAAATATTAATGAGGCTCTGAATTGCCCTAGTAAGGAAAAATGGATTCATGCAATGGAAGAGGAAATGGAGTCAATGAAATCAAACCAAGTCTGGGAACTGGTTGATCTTCCAAAAGGACGCAAAGCTATTGGGAACAAGTGGGTTCTCAAAATAAAGCGAAAGGCTGATGGCTTGATAGAAAGGCATAAGGCTCGCCATGTGGCGAAGGGGTATAATCAACAGGAAGGAATTGATGATGAAGATATATTTTCTCCTGTAGTGAGATTTACCTAGATTCGCATTATTCTGGCAATAGTGGTTAGTATGGATCTTGAGTTACATCAAATGGATGTAAAGACTGCTTTCCTCAATGGAGAATTAGAGGAAGAAATATATATGGAATAACCTGCTAGTTTCATAGTGAAATGCCAAGAAGGTAAGGTATGTCGACTTTTGAGGTCGATATATGGCCTTAAGTAGTCATCGAGACAATGGTATATACGTTTTCATAGTGCCAAAATGGCATATGATTTTACAATGATTGATGATGATTATTGTGTATATATCAAAAGATCCAAGGATCAATTTGTGATCATATTATTATATGTTGATGATATACTAATTGCCGGAAGCAATATGGAGTTTGTTAATACTGTCAAGAGTTAGTTGTCTTCCAACTTTGAGATAAAAGACATGGGTGATGTTGCATACATTCTTGAAATTAAGATTTCGAGGTTGTAAACCCATAGACACCCCTATTGCAAAAGGTGAAGGATTGAGCCATAGACTGTGTCCAAAGGACTCCACAAGAGAAGGAACAAATGAAACATGTTCCTTATGCTAGTGCTGTTGGAAGCTTTATGTATGCTATGATGTGTACAAGACCTGACATATGTTTTGCAGTTGGAATGGTGAGAAAATACCAATCCAATCCAGGTCAAGCACGTTGGAAAGCCGTTAAGAGAATACTGAGGTATCTAAAGGGGACTGCTGATTATACGCTGAGTTATTAAGAAAAGGATCTGCGACTCTAAGGCTATTCAGATGCTGATTGAAGAAGAGATTTAGATGAAAGGAAATCTGTCTCTGGGTTTGTTTTCTTACCGAATAATGGCACCATATGTTGGAGCAGTAAGAAATAAACGTGTATAGCCTTGTCCACGATAGAAGTTGAGTTCGTGGCATTATCAGCAGCAATATAAGAAGGTGTTTGGCTTAAGAGATTTTTTGGATCATTTATGTGTTATTGAAAGTGTTGCAGATCCGTTATTGGTTAACTGTGATAGCCAAGCAGCGAAAGCGTACACCAAAGATCCAAAATATCATGGCAAGACCAAACATATAGATACCAAGTATAATTTTGTCGAGGATATAATTGCACGAAAAGATGTAAACTTAGAGTACATACTACGCATAGAATGGTAGCAGATCCTATGATAAAGCCTATACCTAGAGATGTGTTTTGTGGCCATATAAAATCTCTAGGACTGCGTAGAGGCTGATGTACTAAATATTGTAATTTTCCCTAAGTGTTCACATATGATGAATTTGTGTTTTTCATCATTAATGCCTATGAATCTTTGTTTGATCTTTATGCATCTTAATGCTCAAAGCATTACTTTAAGTTGAGAAAGTATGTCGGACAGATATAAGATTAGCCCACTCGCGCGGGTAATCGCCTCTATTTACTGTGTGATAAATAGAGATGAGACTGTTTTTAAGCTTATTATCTAGGTGATAATCGAGAGCTCAAGCTTAAAACACGTATGTCGCATTAACTGGGTGTTAAGATGAGGACATAATACTTACTATGTCCGAAAGTAAAATACCCCACATATTTTACTTTATCTCGTCTATGATGCCGATGTGAGTTCGATGAATTTTGTGAATGAGTAGATACGTGAACTCAAGTTAGACATTGGGTATGTCTGAACTATCATTTGTACGGTATTGAAAGGTGTAGACATACGCTCCATGGGAAAGGAGTTAATACCGTAATACGTATTTCATACTACGTATGCATGAGACGACCAATTAAAGTGACAAAAGTTTGATCTCAACTTTTATGTCGTGTGAGACTCTTGAGGAAAAGAGTTCCTCAATTTTTAGTCCCCTTATGACTCTTACTTATTCTCAAGATTTCTATTTAGTATTTGCTATCTTAGGATGTTGCCAATGGTCATGAGTTTGATTCGATCTAATGGGACATTTCTAGAAAAGCAAGCTGAACTGAAATTGAGAGTTTGAAGGAAAGAGGAAGATCGAACTTGGAGAATCACATTATAGTTTTGTATTCACCGGTTAACCAATTATGACTGTCTTTGTGATAATCATAATTGTGAATACAATATATATATATATATATATATATATATATATATATATATATATATATATATCATTGTTTAAAAGAGATCAAGAAAGATATAAATGTTATCGATCGATCTAGGGTACTGCATACTAAATCTACTCAGGATGTGATGCTCATTATGAGCTGCTATATATTCCTAACAGATGTATAGCAACGAGCTCTCAAAGTATGCTGGTCGCACGGATTATTCACCAGTATGAATGTTGAAGAGAGGTAAAAAGAATCCTGTTCAGCCCACCATGTGCGAGTGGGAGATGATGATTTTATTAGTGATGGGCTTAAGGCCCGTTCGCCCATGTTGGGCCTAAAAGCCCGGCCCGCGGGAATATGGCCCGTGGATGGAGGGACGTATAAAAGGGAGGAGAGAGAGAGAGAAGACACCTCTTGGACAATCAACGTACGTCTTCCCTTCTCCTGCGCGCTCTCTCTCTCTCCAAAAAGAAAAGAAAAACAGTAAGCGTTTTTCTTCCCTTCAAGGCGCCATCGGATCAAACAGGGCCAGATTTTCTTCCTCTTATCGGCGTCGGTGTCTAATCTGTGGCTAACAAGGTACGCTCGAATCCGTGGTGTGCTTTAGGATCGGTGATACGTGAATTTCCCGGGCTTCGCTTCCGCATTCGTTTTAGGGGTTCGATTTAGTGTCGAATCCTGTTTTCGGGGATCCGTTATTCCCAACAACCCCAAAGGAGGCATAGGACGCTTGGCATTGTTATTTGCAAGGATGAATGATGCCAAGTTGCAATGGTTGGAGAACGAGCTATCGTCGGTGTCGTGGCAAGACATGACAATAAGTTGTACTTCTCCAAAGTCAAATCTCTTTGTGAAAAATTTCAAAATTGGATCTTTAGATTGCCATCTCCAAGATTAGAATGGGAACTATCACTCACGGGTTACAGCTAGAGTATAACAGCATTGTTAAGGTGGCTCGTGGATAGGTAAGAGATGCAACTCCGACTGAGTTGGAAAATATATTGACTAACCGAGTGGCTTGAGACTGCCAAATATCTAACGTCTCACTTTAAGATGAGAAAGTACGTTCTTCGGTAATAATATAAGGTTCAAGAAGCCCACAAAAAAATGGCACTAGCAAAATGGATTGCAAATTGAGGAAAAGTCATGCACTAACCGGGGCTGTGGTGGTTAGCAAGAATATCTAGAGTGAATAGGTGAATTTAAGAAAAATTAACTATCTTTTGCGAAATTATAAACGTCAAGTTAAATATAGGGATAAGTGTTCCAGAAGTCCTACAACTTGTCACGAAAATGCATTTCAGTCCTAAAACTTGCAAAAAGTGCATTTAAGTCCTAAAACTTGTCAAATTGTTTCAAACGAGTCCTAAGATCGACGCCGTTAACCTTTTTCCGTTAAATATGCTGACGTGGCATTTTAAATAATTTTTTTTTATTTTCCACATGAATTTTTTAATTATTTTTAATTATTTTTTAAAAAATTAGATTTAAAAACTAAAAAAATCAAATTTATTAATTTTATCTTATTTTTACCAAAAACTTTAAAAAAAGTTAAAATATTTATTTAAAAAAAAAAAAAGCGGCTCCTCCCCGCCACCGCCGCCGCCCGCCCATCGCCGGAGGGGCCGGGCGACGATGGCCGGCCTTGGGCGGGGGTGGCCGGGCCTCGCTGGCCCCAGGCGAGGGCCGGCGACGACTCACCCAGGGGGGGCGACGGCCGCCGGCCCCGCGAGGGCCGACGGGCCCAAATCGGGGCACCCTCACTCGGCTCCGGTGTGGGTGCCCCGATCCGGGGCCCGCTGGCCCTCGCAAGGGGCCGGCGGCCGTCGTCCCCAGGTGAGTCGTCGCCGGCCCTCACGGGGGCCGGCGACGGTTGCCCGCCCGGGTGAGGCCTCGTCGGCCCTCGCTAGGGGGCCGGCGAGGCTCGCCCAGATCCGGCGATCCTCGCCGGCCCCCGAGCGAGGGCCGACGAGGCCTCGCCCGGGGCGGGCGACCGTCGCCGACCCTCGCTTGGGGCCGGCGACCGTCGCCCGGCCCCTCCGGTGACGGGCGGTGGCGGGGGAGAAGAGCCGCGCTAATTTTTTTTAAAATAATTTTAAAAATAAATTTTTTAACTTTTCTTTTTAGTTTTTGTTGAAAATAGGATAAGAATAAATTTAATTTTTTTTAAATCTATTTTTTAAAAATAATTAAAAAATACACCTGGAAAATAAAAAATTATTTAAAATGCCATGTCAGCATTTTTAATGGAAAAGACTAACGGCGTCGATCTTAGGACTCGTTTGAAACAATTTGACAAGTTTTAGGACTTAAATGCACGTTTTGCAAGTTTTAGGACTGAAATGCATTTTTGTGACAAGTTGTAGGACTTCTGGAACACTTATCCCTTAAATATAAGTGGGATAACAGTAGTGTGTGGATATAAGTAGATCATGTAATATTGACTAGTGCAATGTGCTTTTATTAGACAACAATAGATATAATTAGAGAGATAGAGAATGAGACACAAGGACACAAGGAGTGCCAAAACTTGGCACAAATTGATACTTAAGTGCCAAAATTTACGAAAGTGACACTTAAACACCAAAATGGGAGCAAAATGAATTAGTTAAGGACCAACGGTGAAAAAATCCGACTAAAACGTTGACGTAGCAATTTTCCAGCGAGCTTAGTGTAAAATGACGTCATTTTGTACATTGATGTGGCTAAACAGTGCAAAAACAACGTCGTTTTGGTGCTGACGTAATAAATAATTAATATAATAATTAAATAAATTAATTTTAAAATAAATATTTTTTTAAAAAAAAGGGAGGAGGAGGAGGAGGAGGAGGGAGGCAATTGGTGGCTAAGGGCTTAGCCCTTGCCGCCGCCATTGCCTCCTCACCATTGCTAGAAAGGTGGGGGAGGGTCGACCTAGGCAGTCGAGCCTTGGTTGCGGGCCCACAACCCTAGCCGATCGGCGGCGAGGGCTTGTGTGCCTTCACCCAGATCTAGGGCGAGGGTTGCGGCCCTCCCTCAAATCTGGCGAGGATTGTCGGCCCTCGCCCAGCTGGCCAAGGGCTGCTGCCGGCTAGGGGTTGCCTCAACCGTTAGTCGGCTAGTGTCGCCGGCCCCCGGCCCGGGCTCGCGGCTCCGGCCAATCCTCCCCACCTTTCCGGCAGCGAGGGTTGAGCCCTCAGCCATCGGTTGCCTCCCTCCTCCTCCTCCTCCTCCTCCTCCTCCTCCTCTCTCTCTCTCTCTCTCTCTCTCTCTCTCTTTTTAATTAATTTATTTGTTTTAAATTTAAATTAATTAATTTTTGTATTAAAATTTGAATTATACTAAAAAGATGTCGTTTTTGTGTATATTTTGTTGAGTCAGCCCTCCAAAGTGAGTCATATAAGTGAGAAAATTAATAAAATATTGTCACGTAGAATTTCCGACAGGGTTCGCCGAATGTGGCACTCAAGTGTCCCATTTTTTATTAAAAAAAAATTGGCATTTAAGTGTCACTTTGGCACTTAAGTGTCTCTTTGTGTCAAGTTTTGGCATTTAGGGTGTTCTTTTCTCTTGAAAATGATGCACTCAAAGCTTTTACAATGGTTTGGCTGGGTGTAAGCCTACGTCCACTTCCCCGAATTGATAGCCTATTGATTGGATTCCATTAATTTTCGGAGTAATTACAGTAGTGTGTGCCGCTTATACTCAAAACACTTCCTCCCAAAACTTGAGTAGTTTATACTCAAGCAAATAGATTTCACTAACTCACACCTAAGTACTATACCATTCTCAAGGGATTATAGTTTTTAATACATTCAAAAATAGCAAATGTATAAAGATATTCTTTGTAAAATGGATTGCTCGTTAGTCTTGATATCTCTTAACCTTTTGAGCTTATGTTGATCTTCTTTTATACTCCTCGATCTTCAATCTTCCCATTGGACAATCTTCATTGGGATCAATATCCAAGCAATTTAGTGGATAAGTGTTAAGAAGATCAATTTAGTCATTGAAATCAATCAATTAGACTTTATGAAGATTTGGTTGCCCATTCAATCAAATCTTTTAGTTTTCATAAACAAAGTAACTTGAATAATGGAAACAAATGTCTCTTGGATGATTTTCAATCAGCCAAGATACTATGGATGATTAGTAGGGGTGAGCATTGGTCCAGGGTTACCCTAGACCAACTTTGGACCGGCCCAACCTTGCCAGTCCTGGTCTAGTTCCCAGGGAGATTGGGTCGGTCCTTAGTCCTAGAATTCCTAGACCAGCATTGTGTGGGTTAGTCCTCGATCCCGAGAGTTTCGGATCGGTCCAACATGGACCAACCCTGACTATATTATATATATATATATCTAATATATATCTAATATATTACGTATAATTTTTTTTTTTATATAGAGACAACTTTAAAATAAATTGTGTCAACAATATTAAATAGTTTTTTTAGTGAGGAATTCAAGTAATTTTACATTATTCTTTAATAACTTAGATTTTTAATGTCTTTTACGGTCTCAATAATCATAATTTACGAAGGAGGAAAATGTTTTTGTGAGGAGTCCTCACGGCGTCCAAAAGAGCATAAATAGCTCCTTATGGCATCATCCTCTAGTATTCGTTCTCTTTTGTCTTATTTGTTCTTTTAGTCTTTAATTTGCTAAAATCGAAAGAAACAACTTCTCCGCTCACCACTTAACACTCGCCTCGCTCACTTTGGGTCACTCGTGCCACTTGCCGCTCAATGCTCACTTGGTTTGTTGCTTCCTGCTCGACATTCGATGCTTACTCTGTTCAATACTCACCCCACTTGACCCTCACCGCTTGCCTTTCTTAGCTGACCTCGCTCATCATCGAACCCATTGGATCGGTATGGTCCTTGGTTACCGTTTTAAAGGAGTAGAAAAAATGAAATAAAAAATTATTGGTTGGTCCTGGGTTGATTTCGAAACCGGACTAAATCCATTGGATCAGTTCGATTCTCAATTGTTTTTTTAAGGAGTACAAAAATAAAATAACAAATTATTGATTGGTACTAGATTGATCTTAAAACCGGATCGAACTCATTGGGTCGGTCCGGTTCTCCATTCCAAAAATTGAGGACTAGCACTCAGACGGGCTGGTCCTAGGGTTAGGGGCACTGCCCAACCCGGATCACTCACCCCTAATGATTATGATCTTCCACATGGATATTTCTCGAGAATGATGATCAATCAATACATTCGATTAGGAATTCAAGCCATATCGCTAGCTACCATAAATGTCATAATAAAAAGTCGTCATGGGATGTTGATCCAGAGCTCGCAACAAACCATTGTACGACCATTACAGACGCGATTTAATGAAATATGATGGGCTTGCAACAGAGTAAACGGGGAAGAGTGAATGAAAACCTAAATTATTTCAAAAATAAGCTAAAATATACATCATTTCTGTTGTAAATTAAGCTGCTTCCAACACTATCGGGCATCACGACTGGTGCAGACAAGATTTCCAGTATGATGAGATTTTCCAAATGTGACAAATTAAGAAAGGTTCTCAGTGAAGACATTGCGGTGATATGTAGAACATTCAATCTTGAGACTTTTAATTTAGATAGCCTCCTCATCCACCGAGGCAAAGAACTTGTACAAATACAAATGGGGCATCGGGGCCATTGATAGGCATATACAACAACAGTTGTTTCAAATTGGTCTGGCACAAAAAATTTGGAATAGTTGATAAGTGTGCTATGATTGCCAAATAGTTCAAGCTCACTTGTAGTTTCGACAATGTTGATAAGTGCTCCAATTAAGCCATGAACGATCAACTTTCACCAGGTCAAGAACTTCTAGTTTTGGCTTCCTGCGACAAAATTAATAATACAGTAGACAATTATATAACAAGGGAACGACAGCAGCAATAAGTTCTCTCCATCCATTCCCATTGTATAGCATTTCTTAGCTATAATTAATTCTATTAAAGTTTGGTGGTCAGGTAGTGGATTAACTGTTGGCATTATTTATGCGCTTGAAATATAACACTTCAAAAATATGGGGTACTTGCTCTCATAGCAATTGTTGAAGCTAATGATACTATCTAGAAGGAAGTAAATATATCGAATGAAGACTTGACGAATTTTCGCTGGATCACTTCAAGTTAAACTTTGGTAGATGCAAAAGCAGTTTAGTAATAGCAAATATAAGTGCTTCCGTCGAATAGATGTAGAGATGAATAAGGAAATGGAAGATATTGCAAGAAAATATGTAGTGATTCTGCTTATCTAGCCTATGTCTACTCTTCTAGACTAACAAAAAATAAGCGCTGGTAAGAAACTTGTACACTTCTCAACTCATGAATTGAAAAAAAAACCAACGAAAGCCTTTAACGCTCTAATCACAAATGAGGAGCAATCGGTTTTCTAGTAGTATAAAGAATGATACTATATAGAGTGATAAGTTTAACTCGTGGGCATGCTCTCAATCACTTATCTAGACATTTTAATACCCAACCAAGCCATTGGAGTTTCATAAGGAGGTCAAAGAGACGTTTGAATCGAGCACAATTGCTAGAAAATAGGCTACCTATACAATCTGCTTTCATTAACAAAAGTGAGGTTCCTTTTACTAAATGGAGTAGTTACCGCTATAAACTATCTGTCCCTCTAGCTACTTGTATAAAGCGAATTCCAGTCCCTGACAATGGCTGTGTTACCTTTTGTTTAACTTAGAAATCAAATCAAAAGTAGTCAAGTTCTTATCCAAGTGGTAGAGGCATGCCACATTATCCCCTACTTTGTTGATAAAAGGAGCTACTATTGGCTGGTTCACTCCCTTGTGGAGGAAGCCTAATGAATTGCAAGCCTAAAAGGGCTTGAGCCTATATGGTAAGTTATATGAAGAAATGAGGTTTCTCACTATCTTTTATGAGGTAGCCGCAAAGAACGTTAGTTGACATAGAAACAAAAGAAAAAGAGAAAGAAGAAAATTTGGGATTTGGGGTAGAATCTGATTTACATTAAGCTAGCATCGGAGATTGATTCATGGTTCGATTGAGTTGAAATATAGTCAATGTCTTCGTGGCGTACTCTTCTCGAATATGAACAATTTGATTTTCATTTGAAGCTCCTACTTCAAGTTTTCATGGGTTGATCAAAACTTGCGTTTTTTATCAGATCTATCATTGATCCCTTGTGAAATTTATGCATATTGCCAAAAGTGATATTTTTGAGATCTTTGCTACTATGAGCCTCTAGTATTTGCTAGAGAAGAATATTGTTCACTTAATTTTGTTGATTATGAAGACTTTTGAGTGAACTCTGGTCCCATGATTTTTTATCTCCTCATATTGAGGAGGTTTTCATGCAAAAATTTGCCTTATTTTGCTCTACCATATCATTTCCTGAGAGGCTTATACAAGAGAGGAAATTATTATGATTCGCTACATTAATCCAATATTATTTGGGTTGTTACTATTCTTCCGTTAAAACGGTATCATCACTTTGGTTATTGTTAAATTTTTCTACCTTGTGTTAAATAATGGAAACAAATATGAGTAGAATGATTACATTGAATGGCTTGAATTATCATATTCGGAAATGGAAGATAGAAGATGTGACAGCCCAGGGAAGGGCAAGAGGTTCTCTCTAGTCCCACATCGCTTAGGGGGAGTCCTGGGCTAGTTTATAAGGCTTGGGGTCCCTTTAACCTGTGTAATGCGTTTTAAAGCCGTGATGGCTCAGTGTCCAAAGCAGACAATATTATACAGTGGGGCCCGGGTCGTTACGGAAGACCTTTTATATGTGAAGAATTATTATTTGCCCATATTTGCTAGAGAAAAACCGAAGAATAAAACCACTGCCTTGGTGGCCGCGATGGTTGGGGTTGTCTCCCCCTCACGAAGGGGAGGAGTTCGAATCCCCTCACGGTCGCTTGAGTCTTAAGTGGGACGTTAGGAGTGGTGGGTCTTCCTGTTTACGTGTCCTCTCAGATTTATTCGCCAACTGTCGGCTATACGAGGTTCTTGGGTGACAAAAAAAAAAAATTGAAGAATAAAACTGATGATGAATGGTTTATATTTCATCATCAAGTGTGTGGTTATATTAGATAGTGGGTGGATGATAATGTTTTGAACCATATCATTGAGGAAATGCATGTAGCAGCTTGTGGAATGAGCTCGAATAGTTATAACTATGCTCGAATGTCTTGGAATAATAAGTTATTTTTGATAAAAATATTGGCTTTGAGATATTAAGATAATACTCATTTGACTGATCATTTAAATTCTTTTGAAGGAATTATCAATCAGTTGACTATGATGAGAATCAAGCTCGATGATGAGATACAAGCGTTATGGTTGCTTGGTGCTTTGCCGAACTTGTGGGAGACATTTCAAACATCTTTGTCTAATTCTGCCCTAAATGCTATGATTACCATGGATTTAGCCAAAAGTGGTATTTTAAATGAAGAGATGAGAAGAAAGACATAGAGATCTTCTCTTCATATTCTGATGTTTTGGTTGCTGAGAAAATGGGAAAAAGTGAGTGTTGAGGTCCAATAAATAGAGATCAAAACCAAAATAAAAGCAAACGTAAATACAATGAATTTACTGATGTTGAGTGCCATTATTGTCATCAGAAAGAACATATTAAGAGGTATTGTTGTTAGTTCACAAATGAGAAATAGAAAAAGAAAGGTAAAGAGGACAATAAATTTACTAATCAAGTATGCCTGACTTTCTTAAATGAGGAAAGGTTCTTTAGTTGTGGCTAGAGGTGAAAAATATCTTTCATTGTACAATATCTAGGCAAAGTTGTCTAGTAGACAGTGAAGAGACAACTAAGTTATGACACAAGATACTTATCATATCAGTAAGAAAGGCTTATCAATATTGGCCAATAAGAAGCTCATTTCAGGAATGAAAAGTTCAACGTTGAAGAAGTGTACATACTATTTAGTAGGAAAACATAATAAAGTTGTATTCAAGCTTTCCTCATTTAAGAAAGTCATGTATATTTGATTTAATACATTTGATGTTTGTGGTCCTATGAAGACGAAATTACTTGATGATTCTCTTTATGTTATTACTTTCATAAATGATTATTCAAGGAAAATATGGGTTAATACCTTGAAAACTAAAGATCAAGTATTATATACTTTTAGGGCTAATTCCATAAAAAAAAGCATCAACTTTAGGTCGATAGACAAATCGACCAAAACCTTTTTAGGTCAAGGGGCAAATTTGGCCCGAAATTTTTTTTGTCTCGTAAAAATTATGGCTCTAATTTTTTTTTGTCGCATGAAAAATCACAAACTTTCACTCCTATCCAAAATCTAACCCCTACGATTAAATTTCTATTTGAAGTTAACCTAATTTTAAGAGAAAAGGTTCTAGTCGTGATGTTGGTGGATCTCATCCATGGTTTCTCTTGATGGGCGGTGATCCACAGCTTCATATTACAACGAAACGATAAAGTCTAGCCAAAGAAATTCAATATGGAGATTTTTTTACTTGCTAGTGAAGTATATGAGATAACATAGTTTCACTGTTGTTCTTCAAGCTGTGGCTCAAACAAAAAGACAATGGATGGTGTTAGCCAGCAAGTGCACATAGATTTATTGGTAAGGACAATTAATGAATCTAAGTAAAAGGGGGTCAGATTTAGGATTTAAGTGAAAGTTGGTGATTTAAAAAAAAAAAAAAAATTGGGCCATAATTGTCACTCAACCTAAAGTTGGTGCTTTTTTACATGACAAAAAAAAAGTTTGGGCCAAATTTGTCACTCGACCTAAAGTTGGTGCTTTTTTACGAGAAAAAAAAAATTTGGGTCAGATTTGTCCATTGACCTAAAATTGGTGCTTTTTTTTTGGAATTAACCCTATACTTTTAAGTAGTTTCAGGCTTCAGTTAAGAGACAGACTGGAAAGAAGTTAAATGCATTAGAATAGATAACAAGGGAGAATATATTGGACATTATGATGAATATTGCAAACAATAGGGTATTCAATATTAAAAGACACATTCCAAGACGCCTCAGTTAAATGGCTTAGTTAAGAGAATGAACCTGACATTGATTGAGAGGGTAGGATGTTCACTTTCACAGTCAAAACTGCTAGGATCCGTATGGGGTGAGACTTTAAGTACAATTGTACATATTTTAAATTTTATTCCACGTGTTCTTCTAGAGTTTGATGTTATTAATAGAGTTTGACAAACAAAGTGTTTCTTATGGTTATTTGCGTGTGTTAACGTGCATATTCCCAAAGATGAGAGGTCTAAACTTGATATGAAAACATGACAATGCATATTTATTGGCTATGGATAGGATATGTTTAGCTACAAATTTTATGATCCATAAAGTTATAAGAAGCAGAGTGTTGTGTTTATGGAAGATCAGACAATAAAGGATATTGAGAAATTAAAGATGATTTTTGTGCTACAGGTTAATGATGATTTGATTGACTTGGATCCAATTCTTCTCACATATATTCTTACATAAATTGATGAGGAGCGGCATGAAGTAAATGTTTTAGACACTGCACAGGTCCTAGAAATGTTGAAACTAATGATACTGTTCTTGAACCAAAAACTCCATTAGATGCTCTATTGAATGTTCTAGTTTGAAAATATGTTAGAGACCGACGATCTTCCACTAGATGTCTAAAGATGAATATGTATTATTGATTGATGTAGATGACCTAAAGTGCTATGCAAAAGTATAAAAGATGAGTGCAAAAGCAAATGGCTTGATACTTTGTAGGATGAAATGTAGTCATTTTATAATAGTGATACTTTTGAACCGGTGAAATTGTCTAAAGTTAAAAGAGCTTTGAAGAACAAGTGTGAATAAAAGTTGAAGCAAGATAAACATACTTCCCAACCACGATACAAAGCTAAATTAGTTGTTAAGGGATTTGATCAAAGAAATGGTGTTGATTTTGATGATATATTTTCTTTGGTAGTGAATATGTCTCCTATTCATGTGGTACTAGGCTTGGAAGCTAGTGTAAACTTGAAAATTTAGCAGATGGATGTCAAAACATCCTTCCTACATAGTGAATTGGAGGAAAAAAATTATATGGAACAACTAAAGGGTTTTAAAGTGAAAAGGAAAGAGGACTACGTGTACAAGCTAAAGAAGAGCTATATGGCCTAAAGCAAACACCGAAATAGTAGTACGAAAAGTTTATGTTAGTTATGATGGAACAAGGCTATAAGAAGACTTCCTCGAACAACTGTGTGTTTGTCCAAAAATTTTCTGATAATAACTTTATTATTCTTTTGCTTTATGTTAATGACATACTAATTGTCGGTAAGAATGCTTTAAGAATTAAATTGTTGAAAAACAATTAAGCAAGTCTTTTGCCATGAAAGCCTTGGGCACAATGAAGTAGATTCTTGACATAAGAATTACCCAAAACAGAGATGCTAAGAAGTTGATCTTATTGCAATAGAAGTACATGGAGAAGATTCTTCAGAAATTTTACATGAACAAGGCTGAAGTAGTTAGTACTCCTCTTGCTGCCTACTTTAAGTTGAATAAGAAGCAAAGTCTTAATACTAATAAAGAGAAGAAAGACATAAAAAGTGTTTCATATACATCAAGCAGTTATAGGAAGCTTGATATATGTGATGGTATGTACTCGGTTAGACTTAACACATGTAGTTGGCGTTTTAATCGTCATTTGTCAAATCCAGGTAGAGAGCCCTAGAATGTACTAAAGTGAATCATGGGGTATCTTCAAGGAACTTATTGTAAGGGGAGATTTGTTAGTTCATGTGAAGGGAGCTCCATAAATTGCAAGCTTCAAAAGACTTGAGCCCATATGATAAGTCATATGGAGAAATAAGGTTAATTACTATATTTTAATAAGTAGCCGCAAAGAACATCGGTTGAGATGCAGAAACAAGAGAGATAGAGAAAGTAGAAAATTTGGGATTTGAGATGGAGTCTAATTTAGATAAAGCTGGCATTGGAGGTTGATTCATAGTCCGATTTAGTTGAAATTTTGTCAGTGCTCATGGCACACTCTTCTTGAATCTGAATGGCTTGATTTCCATTTTAAGCTCCCTACATTAAATTTTTTGTGAGTTGATCAAAACTTGCATTTTTTGTCAAATTTATTATTGATCTCTTATGAAATTTACACGTATTACCAAGAATAATGTTCTTGAAGTCTTTGCTGCTATGTACCTCTAGCATTTATTAGAGAAGAATTTTGTTCACCCGATTTTGTTGATAATGAAGATTTTTGGATAGACTCCAGTCTCGTGGTTTTTGATGTCCTCACATTGAGGAAGTTTTCCATGAAAAAATTCGCCTTGTGTTTGCGTGCTTGCTATTTATTTTGCGATACCATATCGTTCCTTAAGGGGTTCACATAAGAGGGGAAAATATTTTGATCTGCTGTGTTAATCTAATATTACTTAAGCTATTACTATTCTCCCATCGGCTACCTCTATCAAAGATCAATTTAGTCTATCTAAGCTTCCCATTGAAACTCATGTTCAATCTTCTATTATCTAGTCCTTTCAAGCATATTAGTAATCATGGCTCTACTCGGTTGTTCACCTTTTTATGGTCCTTATAAATATGCACAAATTTCTCGTTCTGCCAAATTTCTTAACCTTTTACTCAGTACCTCATTCATTATTGATAGTGGTAGGGCACCCCTTGTTTCAACTCACCTAATTTGGACACTATATGCATCTATCATATAACTACCAAACTAGATATTTTATAAGGAGGTTTTGCTACCTTATAAACCAAAATACCATTTCATCTCTTATTTTCGAGGTTTTTAACTTTTAGACCTAATGAAGGTATTGAATTTAATATTCTTTTTGGCCTCAAAGTAACTACCCTTTAAATAAGTCCATGACCAAATCTACATTATAGTCATTTGAAATGACCTTTCAGATAAACCAAAATGTATTCACTATGAATGTTTCCAAAAACCTCTGTTATAGGTTATATGAGATATTTCGAATGTTTGAAACTAATTTCTTACATCAATGGATGGGAGCAAAAGCCTTTGCAAGTGATTGTAAGAAGACCTTTCTGATTAAGATGCTCCAATTTAGCATGCTTAACAAAGTCTCCTGAGTAAACCCAAATCAACTTGTTCAAAACTGTACTCTAAAAGAATTTGACAACTAATGACCTTTACTAAAGTTGGATGACAATTTCATGTCTACCAAATGACATTTTAAGTTTTCAATAACAAAATCAAACAAATTTTATAACTTCCTCATATTGATTGTGCCAAGTATGCTTTTACTACTGGATCTTTGACATATTGCGTTAGATGTACATATACCATCTCAGAATTTCTCTAACGAATTACATGTACGGTGAGCTTTTTGTAGCCCATAACCTTTTTGCATAACAATCTTCCTTAGTGGAACTGTCCTCTCAATCATAACACAACGAAATTCTCTAGCCTAGAATTCTTTTGACAAATACGTGACGAGCTTCCACTGCCCATGGAATTTTTCCTTTCACTCAATGTTGAGGTAACATCTTTGAAAATTTCGAAATGATGATTCGTAGTTTGGTGATTTATTGCAGCCCCAATACCTCTTCATCTAAAGACTGAAGGAAGACAATTGCTTCCACCTAAGGGGTAGGATAGTGAAAGACCCTTAGCGGAAGTGATGGTTGTGCCTAATCCATCATATGTTCCCCAAATTCTAATGTAGCAATTAACAATTAGGTTAGAGTGCCACAATTACCTAAGGGGCAGCTTAGTCAAGTAGTCCTCGATCAAGACCCTCAAAGAAGTCTAGTTGTTAGTGGATCAAGCAATCCAATGCCTAAACTACAATGTCGGGAAGGTCAGGCCCGTAGATAGAAAACTGTTTCCAAAATTGAATGGATACAATCCCTTATCTCAAAAGGTTTTAACTGAGTTCTACCTATTATCCAATGAGGGCAATCAATCAACAATTGAACAGGTTAGTCGATTTGCTACGCAATATGGAGAGGCTTCTTAGGCTGATTGTTGGAGGTTGAGATTGTTTTCTCTATCACTATCCAAGACTACTTTTACTTGGTATGCTATTTTGGCGGCCAATTCTATTCATACTTGAGAGCAAATGGAAACACAGTTCCATACCCAATTATGTAGGTTCATCCATGATATATATATAGATTTGATTTGTATCAAGCAACAAAACAATGAATTGGTAGATAAGTTTGTGGCTAGATTCAAGAGGGCTAGGAATAGATGCATTACTTACCCTCCTAGAGAAAGAATTGAGAAATTTGGCTTTTAGTGAATTGAAATTCAATCTTAGAGAAAATTCGAAGGTCAAAATTTTGTTGATTTATTCCTATTGGTAATGAGAACATTGAAGTATGAGCAACTACTTAAGGACAGAGATAGAGGGCCAAATGAAGACATTACACAAAATGTGACTTTCGTTGAAAGATATAAGCCATATGTTGAATCTAACCAATATAAAACTTGATAGGAAAAAATCAAATTTGTCAATGATAAGAGGGCACATGATGACTCATGATTACCTAATTGAAAAGAATTCTTTTAAATGAGGCATTTGTTTGCACAAAAAATATCTAATTTTTTCTTATTATTGACATGTGATAACTTGAAGAATCGATGATTTTAAGGAATAATAATAATAATAAAAAAAGTAGAGTCGATAATCTCGAATGCAAACCGTTGAAGAATTAACCGTCGGCATAGTGGAATAAAGCAACCGTCAAGATAATAGAGTCAACGTAACCATGCTTAACCTTTTATTTGTAACCTCCCTCTGTAACTTCACTTTATAACCTCATTTTGTAACTTCTTTTGTAACTTCTATTGATAACCGTTGATTGTAGGCTTTAAATAGCCATATTGTACTCTTTGTTGCCCCCTCCACACAAAACAAACAAATTTACTATTTTTCAGTTGTCTTTACTTTCCTACACTGTACTTTCATTTTCCATGCTCACATTGTTAATTAAATTATGGCGTGTTTCTTAGTCGCAATTCCAAATTCGTGCCATCAATTAAATTTTGACATGTATCTCTAGCCTTGGTGTTACGTCGTCGACTAAATTCTTGTGTAATATCTTTGTGTTCTCAAACTTTGTCATTAATTAAATTCCGGCAAAATTTGCCAATGTTTGTTTCGATTGTAATAATTGTACTTTTCAAACCTTATCTAACTTCTAACACTATTTGTGTTTGTAGAATTTTGTTTGAATTGAAGTTGTTGATTTCCCATTTTATAGTGATGGGCGGAACCTATCTCATTTAATTAAAAACCGAAAAACGACTTTCGCCAAAAGATATTTTGTTGTGGGAAAAGTATTCGCGAAACACGTATTAAGGACATAACCGAAGTGGAATCCATCTCGAGTATGACTCTACGATAGTTTAGCTTGCAAGCAAATTGAAGCCCCTTAAGAATAGCTTAGAGTTGGGCTTTCATAGCAGAGCAAATGCCAATGCAATTAGCTTTAAGTGAATTATAACTTCACATCTAAACACAAGGCATATTTGAATTAATGTAACGAACTAAGCAAAGTGAAAGGACGTGTGAACATTTTAAGTGCCAAAACTTTCAAAAGGTATACTTAAATGCCAAAATCGAGAAAAAATAGAATACTTAAGTGCCAACAGCGAGCCATGTCGGATTTCTGGCAAGTTACATCAAATTTCCAACGAGTCACGTCGGATTTTTGGCATTCATTTAGACAAGTTGTATTATTAAAATAATGCCACATCGGATTTCTAGTAAACCTTGTTGAAGTTGGCACTTAAGTGTTAAAAAAAAAACTGATATTTAAGTGTATCTTTTAGAAATTTTGTCATTTATGTGCCCACTAGTGTCAAATTTTGGCACTTGGATGTACTTCTTTTAAAATGAACGTAATATTTATTATATTATTCGCCCAATGCACTGACATACAAGAAGTACGGATTTGATTTCACTCGAATCAAACCACTCTATTTTATGTAGTCATTGAATTCTTGATGGTCAATTTTTGGGCATTCGAGATTCAAGATTCCTGATTGCAGCAAGTTTCGTTTCTTGACCAAAAGATTAGCTAGGTGTCCTTAGTATATCCATTCCATATAGGTGTCAATTTAACATAAACATATAGAATTAGACCTTTAGACTCAAATTTTCATAAAATTGGCCCAAGGCTGAATTTTTGGTCAAACCAAAGAATCAACCTTCTAAAAATTATTGGAATTTCACTAGTTTTTAATTTTTTTTAGACATCCGATTTAGGGACAATGAAATTTAAGTACCTCGGTCCAGATTAAAAAAATGTCAGCCTATGAAACCGGTTGACCATTTGGAGGACGGCACTTGACACCGCAAGACCCAATCACTTAAGTGCACACTTCTCATGATCATGCCAAGTGACGCAAGGATACGAAACTAAAAATAAAGCCTAGCTTATTCTTTAGAGGTAATAAAGGTGGCGGCTAAAAGGGAGTACCCTCCACATTTTGTAAAATTGAAAGGAAATGAAATATGAAGAAAACGGGCATTAACAAGATCGCACCTTTATATTCAAGAGGGCTCTTTCATATGGGGTCTCTTACGGACACAAAAGGGGAGGGGAAGAGAAAGGAGAAGATAGCTCTCTGAGTTTTTTTCCCCCTCGGAACCCCACGCCCACCTCCTTCGTCTTGCCCAACCAGCCAGCTCCACCGTCGCCGCACAACAACCACCTGTGGACAGCGTCCCTCACACGATCTCCTCTCTCCCGATCCCCTGTTGCTCGGCCCTGTTTCGGTTGAGGACGGGCTGAGCTCGTTTCTTTGGGTTCCTACCCGTTTTGTGTCCGACTCAGTCGATTCCTTTGGGGTCGAGCATTTACCCTGTCAGTTTGGGTTTAGACCCAAGTTCCGATTCTAAAAATGGCCATGTCCTGCTACATAACTTATTCGATGAAATGCCTCAATGAAGTTGTGATACATGTTTCGTGAAAGAGTTGCTTAAATTAGTATACTAAAGTGTTCACCACATGTTTGAATCACAACCGGAAACTTCTTTCATAAAATCCGAATCCGAAACCGAGAATAACCCATGTATCTCGGTGCTTCTCGGTTCTGCACGCCACATTTCCATGGTGTTCAATGCTGCTTTGTTCTTCCCGTCCCTTCTATTTGTTTTGGTTGTGTTGTGGCTGTATGTGCGAGCGATGGACGGCTGGTGGTCGAAATGGCAGTCGACAGCACAAGAGCCACGTAGCATATGAACATAGGCAGCAGTGATGGTGTGATGATTGATAGGTGAGCGTTGACATTGGTTCAGTGTTTGGGTTGCTGTCGTGATGGTAGTCGTCGGAGGTGAAGTATTTTTCCTGGCAGTATGTCAAGATGGTGGTGAGTGATTGTCCGGTAGTGTCCGTGATTCGGTGAAGGGCAAGAATGGCCGGGGGCAGAATCTGGGCTTGATGAGTATGGGCTAAATTAGGCCGAATGGATTTTGGGCTCAAATTGGAGTGTCTTGGGTTTTATGTGGTTTTAGTGGGTCCAGGTTTGGAGTGGGCTTAGTTCAATTTTTGAGGTGCTGAGTGGCCGAGTTGGGCTTTGCACATAAGCCCGTTCTCTCTTTTAGATCATTTGTTAGCCTTGGTCCGAGGCCCACAAAACCAGATTTTGTCCATTTTCGGAATGCCCGGGTCCCCATTTTCGAAATTAAATATTTTTTTAAAATCTGTTTTATTTAAAAGAAGTAAATAATAGAATTTTTTCGCAAATTAAAAAAATTTAATTAGTTTGCATATGGTTTAGTCTTAATCGACTATTCTCTTGGAAATGAAGTTGAACTTAATTCGAATTTAGCTCATGGAGGCATCATGCCCTGAGGCTTATAACAGGGCCATATATATATTTTGTGCTCAATTTGTATCAAGTTTTCTTTCCTGTATTTACTTTAAAGTCATTCCAATACTTAAGTGTTTCTTTATCTCACTTCACTTTAATATATTAATTGTTAATTTCTTTTCTAGATTAGGACTACTTTGAAAATTAAAGAAAAC
The DNA here is from genome assembly GCA_014182375.1 of Eucalyptus virginea. Lineage (NCBI taxonomy): Eukaryota > Viridiplantae > Streptophyta > Magnoliopsida > Myrtales > Myrtaceae > Eucalyptus > Eucalyptus virginea. Next base: position 42,419,271 of record CM024516.1, on the reverse strand, counting down.
AAACCCACAAGAACATATGCATGAATACTTAGTGGTTTTTAATATCTTTAGGATCATTTACATAACAACATTCCAAGTTAAAGATACCAAAAAGGCATTGATAGAAATATTAATGTAATCAACTCCCCGAATTTAGAATTTATGGTTGTGTAGGATATGGGACAACCTTCTCTTGTCTCATTTAGTTTCTTGATGACCTCAATTTAGTCATAAACATTTTATCGATGCTAATTTAGTTATAAACATTTTGATTTGATGCCAATTTTAGTCTTAAACTTTTTGACTTGGTGCCAATTCGGTCATTTGAGCTAATTTTGACCCAATTATGCTAATGTGGATGTTGATCGGTTGATGTGGCATGGCACTAACATGGACTTTTAAAATGTTTTAATATTTTTTTTTTGCATTTTTTTTTCTTTTTCTTTTTTTCCTTCTCCTCCTAGCGATGACTGGTGAGCCTTGTTGGCCACTGGCGAGGCTCGAGCCCTCACTAGGGGTTGCAAGGCTCGCCCTTGCTTGGCCATTGGTGAGGACTTGAGCCCTCATAAGTGTGACCTCACGGCCTCTATCAAGGGCTCAAGCTTTGTTAATGGCCAACGAAGTTAGGCCTCACCCATGGCCGGCGAGGCTTGACCCTTGCTTGCCCAGAGCGAGGCTGCCCTCGCAACCTCTAGTAAGGGCTCAAGCCTTGCTGGGCATCACTTTTGGTCGGTTGTTGAGGCTTAGCGATTGACACGAGAAAGGAGGAGGAGAAGGAGAAAAAAAAGGAAATGGAAAAAGAAAATAAAAAATTCAAAATTCAAAAAATATTAAAATATTATTAAAAGTTATTTATGTTATATCAACCGACTAGTTTCTATGTCAGCAAAATATGACCAAAATTAGCCAAAAAAATTGAGTTGACATCAAATCAAAAAGTTTATGACTAAATCGATACTAATAAAAGGTTTAAGATTAAATTGACACAAATGCAAAAGATTTAAGACTTTTTTGACACTTTTCCCAATATGAAACCATGAAATAGAAAATGCAAGTAATCAAAAAGTTTACTATTTTAGAAATAAAGCAATTACCAAACGAACAGTGACAAACACGACTTCTATAGTTGAAAAGTTATACGGCTGTCCATGGGCCATGTGAGTTATTGGTTAAACAAGTCATCACTATTGCCATTGAAATGAATATAGTTAAATGTTTAAAAAAAATTAATTGCAAAATACATCATCTCTATGAGATGATTCAATGGTTTTCGGAAGTACTGTGCCCATATAATATTACATCATCGAATCGAAATATAATAGATTTCAACTTCAACGGATCTCTTAATACAGACGGTCGTGTTTTTTCAATCTAACAGGGAAAGGCCTGAGAGGCACCGCTGGAAACCATATAACCACCTGCTTATATAAGCAAAAACATTTACATGGACCATATGGCATACAAAAGTACGGGCCACCATGCAATTATAAGGTGTTAATCTGAATTCCAGTTAGTCCCCATAATATGAAAACTCGACTGCAACCACCAATCACCTATTAGCAACATGTGAATGTTCTTTCAGAACTTTTCAGTATTGATGCGGGGAAAAAAAGTAACGGTGTGCACCTAGTAAACCCAGAATATCTATGAAAAGTAGTAACCTCATAAAATAAAAACATTAATCTCGAACATGAACTCATAGCACAAGATGCAGTGTTTGATGTACCATGGAGGGTTAATGGCAATCGAGTATGTCATAGCGGAGAATGTCCTTACAAAGTAGAGCTAAGTAGCTAACGACGCGGATCTGCATATGCTCTCATCTATTCTACTATCATATTCTGTTTTCATATTCTAGTTCATCCTTTGTCATTGTTGACACTACTCACATCCATTAATTCAATCGTCCTTTGGAATATGCTTGAAGTCATTACTCCACACATTTAACGCGCACAAAAAAGCAACAAAGAACTTTATAATCTGTAGCTAATTTTTGTTGTTAACCGTAGCCCGTTCTAGACAGAGGCTAAGTATCGTGCTATTGCTCACTATACTGCTGAGACTATTCGGATTCGTCACTTACTTCGTGAGCTCAAGGTCCCCTTTATAATCCTCTCACCATTTATCGTGACAACATCTCTACCACCTATCTTGTTATCAACCCTATGTTTCATGCTCGCACCAAACATATTGAGTTGGATTACCATTTTGTTTGAGAACGAGTTGATTTGGCAATCTACGTGTTCGCTATGTGTCTATAGCAGATCAGTTGGTAGATATCTTAACTAAGGGACTATCTAGTCTGCATCACACGTTATTGAGATCCAATCTCTCAATTGTTACACCTACTTCGAATTGAGGAGGAGTATTAATGTGTATTTTATATCTATTATAGGGTATTTCTGTAATTATATTTCTGTCGGCACCCTTTTTGTAATTAACCGCTCATATAAATAGAAATCATTCAACCCTAATTGTAGTTGAGTCACCATAAATACTTTGTCATTGTTTTCTCTTTAACTCTAAACATCAAGATGGTATCAGAGCTAAAGATCCTGAGTTCGAATCTTTCCAAGCTCTATTTCCCTTCCCAAATAAATTCCTACTCTTAGTATTAGACAAAAAATACCAGATTAAGCGTAAGAGGAAGTGTTAAAATAATAAATATAAAATCACGTATTCATCTAACAGTTTAAATTTTTAAAACAATTGGCAGCGATCTCATAAAATTTTTCAACTTTTAAAATTACCACATGATATAACTTTAAGTGATCATCTTCTTCCACCTACACCCTTTTGATCTCATTCCCTAAATTTATTTAAAAATTTGATTTTTTTTTACCTTTTCTAATGCTTACATAAACCGAGATAAATCAAGTCAATCGTAGTTCAAAAATCCGTTGACCCTGGATCCCACTAGAAAGCACAAATTCTTATTGCCATGTAGTTTTTTACACGCTCATGGTTTCTCGTCCTATTTCTTTACACATATGGTATTGATTTTTTTACTTTTTCCGATGCTTTCGTAGACCGAGTCTACTATTAATCGTATTTAAAGAATATGTTGACTCGCTTGGATCCACTAGAAAATACAAATTCCCATTGCCGTATAGTTTTTACAATGCAATGGTTTCTCGTTCTCTCTCTTTACACATGGTATTGACCTTCTGTTTTTTTTTTTTTATCATTTCTTTGGATGCTCGCGTAGACCGAGCTTATTAGATAAAGCAAATCAAGTTTCAGGAATCTGCCGACTCGTGCTGGATCCAGTAGAAAACTCAAATTTTCCATTACCGTATGGTTTTTTACACTGCGATTGGTTTTGTTTAGGCGTTCCCCGAAATAATGAAGTTGCGGATAAAATGTATAGTAAAAAAAAATAAATAAATAGTTACACCTGCATGTGATTCTGCTTTCTTCTATACGCCTGAGATCCCAACCACCGGCACACGTTTAGCCACCCCCAACAATTGTTAAATTGCTAAAGGGAGGAGAGATGAGGCTGAAACTTCATCTTTCGTATAGAACAACCAAGTCTTTTATAAAAGACAAAATACATAATGTAAATAAAATAAAATAAAAAAAACAACACCACTAAAAGAGGACTCATAACTACCATGTTCTGCATAAAACACTTACTCCACTAACACCTAAAAACTAGGATAACCAACACACATGACTCCACTAACTCTAATAATTGAAAAAACCAAATCAGCAAAATGTGCAATATGAAATAACTATTATTTCAACAATCCCTCCCTTAAATGATGTTTACTAACATTCAGTTTAAAGCCTTGACTATTTTAAACGTGCAAACACCTAGTAACCTTTTGAGTTTCATAAATGACTCCATCTTGAGGGTCTTGGTGAATGTATCAGCAACTTGATCTTCACTCCTACAGTAGATTAGATCAATTGTTCCATCATTACTAAGATCTCTCAATAAATAAAACCTCACATCAATGTACTTGCTTAGTCCATGTAACACAAGATTCTTGGAGAGTTTGATTGCTGAGTTGTTGTCATAAAAAATTTTAGTAGCACCTGGTTTCTTGAATTGTAGCTCCTCAAGAATTCTCCTTAGCCAAATAGTTTGACAAGCACTAGCTGTTGCAGCAATAAATTCAGCTTCTGTACTTGACAATGTGACAATTGGTTGCTTCTTGGATGACCACGAAATATCACTTGTCCCAAACATAAAAGCATAACCCAAAGTGCTCCTCCTGTCATCTTGATCTCCTGCATAGTCACTATCAGTAAATCTCAACAAATTGGACTTTTCACCCTTCTTGTAAAATAGCCCAAAGTCTCTAGTTCTTTGCAAGTAACGAAGGATTCTCTTGGCAGCTAACAAATGCATTTATGTAGGATTCTCCATATATCTACCGATTAAACTCACAGAATACATTATGTCTGGTCTTGTTACAGTTAAATACATCAAATTGCCCACAATTTGTTTATAAAGTGTGCTCTCAACCTTCCTCCCTTCATGATCTTTGTATAACTTTAAGCCAAACTCAACTGGAGTGTTTACAAGATTAAAATCCTTCATTTGAAACCTGTCCAAAAATTTTCCCACATATTTCTTTTGAGAAATAAAGATCCCATCATCCGATTGTACCACTTCTATGCCAAGAAAGTAATGCATCATACCAAGATCAGACATTTCAAACTCATCCATCATAGATTTCTTGAATTCTTCAAACATGCCATCACAACTTCCAATAAATATAAGATCGTCAATATACAAGTAGACAATAAGCATTTTCCCTTTATCTCCAATATTGACAAAAAGCGTATGCTCATAAGGACATTTTGAAAAACCAACTATAAGAAAATAAGTTTCAATATGACTATACCAAGCCCAAAGGGCTTGTTTTAGCCCATAAAGAGCTTTCTTCAATCTATAAACTTTATGCTAATTTCTAATCTTGACATAACCAGGGGGTTGCTCAACAAATACCTGTTCATCCAAGTACCCATGCAAAAATGCCAATTTGACATCTAGTTGGAAAATAGGCCAAGAATTCTGTGCCGCCAATGCAACCACTAATCTCGATCTTGTCATGTCTCGCAACTGGAAAAAAACTTATATATAGTTGATCCCATATTTCTGCTTGTATCCTTTTGGCGACCAAACGTGCTTTGTATTTGTCAACTTCACCATTTTCTTTCAGTTTTTTTTTAAAGATCTACTTTACACCAATGGTTTTTTGTCCATCTGGAAGATCGGATAATTCCCAAGTATCATTTCTTTCGATGGCATTAATTTCATCATCAATTGCTTTTCGTCATTTTTCTTCTTTGACAGCACTCTCAAAAGTTGTAGGGTCAAAGTCTAAAAATAAGGCAAAGTGAGTAATTGAATCATCAATTTCAGTTACCTCATAATATTCCATCCAAGCAGGCTTTCTTCTAATGTGGTGAAGAGATTGGGCTTCTTTTTTTTATTGAATTCAATGACTGTTGGTGAAATTCCAACAATTGTAGAAGTCATATTTGATGAATTTTTGGGCATACAAGGTGCTGAAATTTGCTCTTGTTCAGTATCATTGTCATAAAGAACTTGGGTAGGCTGCTGCCTATTCCAATCCTAAGTGTTCTCTTCATCAAAAACAACATCCCTGCTAGTCACAATCTTCTTTGTTAGTTGATTGAATAATTTATATGCTTTGGATGCTTCACTTACACCAAGAAAGACACATTTTTCAGTCTTGTCATCAAGTTTCTTCCTTTTCACATCCGGGATATAGGCATATGCGATGCATCCAAAGATTCTGAAGTGATCTACAGCCGGTCTTCTCCCACTCCAAGCCTATTCTAGTGTCATATTTTGAATAGCAAAAGTTGGACTCCTATTCAAAACATGAATACTCCAATTTATTGCTTCTGGCCAGAAAGTCTTTGGAACTCTTCCTCTTACCAATAAGCTTCTCATCATGTTGAGAATGGTTCTATTTTTCCTCTCAGATACACCATTCTATTGTGGTGTATATGCAGTAGTAAGCTCTCTTCGAATGCCATAATGTGCACAAAAAATTTCAAATTCTTTTGAGCAGTATTCACCACCACGATTTGTTCGAAGAATCTTAATGGTCTTTCCTGCTTCATTTTCAACACGAGTTTTGAAGCTTTTAAATGTGGAGAAAGCTTCTAATTTTTTTAGTAAAAAATAAACCCTTTTTTTTTTTTTTTGAAAAATGATCAATGAAGGTAATTAAGTATATTTTACCTCCATTAGAAGATGGGTTTATAGGACCGCAAATGTTCGAATGCACCAGTTGCAAAACATCATTTGCTCTCCATGACTTCTCTTTTGAAAATTGAGAACGATATTGTTTGCTAACAACTCATTCTTTACAGACTTGGGAAGGAATAGTAATTTGAGGAAGACCTGTCACCATGTTTTTCTGTTAAAAGGTCTTCAATCCACCAAAATTCAAGTGACCATAGCGAAAATGCCACAGCCATGAGGGATCTTTCTTTTCAGCCATCAAACAAGATTGAATATTTTCAATCTTTAATGGAAACAATCTATTTGAACTCATAGGAACAACTACAATAGCACATCTAACAGAATCATAAATTTCACAAGCACCCCTCTGAATGGTGATTACATAACCATTTTCTTGTAATTGGCTAGCACTCAATAGATTACTTTTTAAGTTAGGAACATACAACACATTAGAGATCGTTTCCACAAAACTATTCTTGATTCTTATCTTAATATCACATTTTCTCATTACTTTCACAGTAAAATGATCCCCAAAACTCACAGTGGAATGAAAATCTTCATTTAGATGAGAAAAAAAGACTTACTTCCGCTCATGTGGTTACTACAGCCTATATCCACATACCAAATATCTTCACCGCACTTCTTTTCATCTTGAACAGCCATCAACAACGTTTATGCTTCCTTTTCTTCAACAAAATTTGAACTCGCTGCCTTTTCTTTTTTATTAGGCAGCCTAGTATAATATTCAGAGGCATGATGACCAAATTTATGACATTTAAAACACTCTACCTTTGATTTATTAGGATCCTGTCCTCTGCCTTTGCCTTGAAATTGGTCATTATTGGCTTTGAAATTCCTGCCAACATCTCTATTTCCTCGATCTCCCCTTCCTCTACCTCTACCTCTACCCCTTCCTCTGAAATTGTTGGAATGAGTATTGATAGAAGCCTTCAATGCTTGCTCATCTACTGTTGAACTTTTGCTCATCTTCTGTTCATGGACCAATAAAGAGCTTTACAATTCATCAAGAGAGAGTGCATCTACGTCTTTCAACTCTTCAATTGAGCAGACAACATAATTAAACTTTGGTGTTAAGGAATGCAAAATCTTCTCCACAATGGTGACATCGTCCATCTTCTCGCCATGGAATTGCATCTTATTGCTAATCTCCATTATTCTGGCACAATAACTAGTGACAAATTCTCCATCCTTCATTGCTAGTGTCTCAAAATCTTTTCTCAAAGCTTGAAACTGTGCACGCTTCACCCTAATAGAGTCTTGATATATATATATATATATATATATATATATATATTTTTTTTTATACTGGAGAAACTGCTTTGGCCGATAGCCGCCACGTAAACCCACAGGTGACGCTAGCCTAGGACCCACCACCAGGGCACTTTGCTTAAATCGCCTAATGATCCGCCAGCCTCCTTGCAACTTGCATTGTAGGGGCTTCGAACTCTGGACCTCCTGTTTGGAGGTCTGGAGCCTACCCAAATGAGCTACCATGGCCGGTGGTGACAGAGCCTTGATATTTCTTCTTCATAGAATCCCAAATATCCTTGGAAGTTTCTTTGCAAAAAATAGTCTCCAAGATGGGATCAATAGCCTAAAAAAAATAATTTTTTGCCTTTAGGTCCTTCAACTTTCTAGCTTCCAATTCTGCTTTCGGGGATCTATCAAAGCCATGCCCGCCGGTGGCTCTTGAAATCCAAATTCGACAACCGACCAATACTCCTTTGATCGTAAAAAATTCTCCATCAGCATGCTCCAATGGTCATAGTGACCATCAAATCGTGGAATTGCTGGTTGAACAAAATTGTTGGTGGCCATTGGAAATATTGCTGCTGCAATTATCTCACGAAAGTATCTTACATCTCTAAACCTTCTTTATCTTTTTTTAAAAACTCTCTCATGCTTCTTTCAGGCTTTGATACCACTATTAAATTGCTAAAGGGAGGAGAGATGAGGCTGAAATTTCATCTTTCGTACAGAACAACTAAGTCTTTTATAAAAGACAAAATACATAATGTAAAAAAAAACACCACCACTAAAAGAGGACCCATAACTACCCATGTTTTGCATAAAACACTTACTCCACTAACACCTAAAACTAGGATAACCAACACACATGACTCCACTAACTCTAATAACTGAAAAAACCAAATCAGCAAAACGTGCAAAAGGAAATAACTATTATTTCAACAACGACAATGTCCTCTCTCTCTCGCAGAGATAAAAGGGAGAGACGCTTTTCAATTCATTCGACCACAGAAGAGCATCGTATTCTCTCTTCCCCTCCGGTGCTACGCAGTATAGACATTGAGTCAAAGCCATGGAGGACCCTTCGAGCACCAATGATCTAAAGAAATCCAAGTTCACACCGCCAGCATGCTCCAAAAGCTCAGGACCAACTTGGCCATCCACTCGAAATGGGGTGAGGTCAATGGTGCCATGGGCGACTTAGGCACGTACGTCCCCCTAGTCTTGGCCTTGATGCTGGCCAAGGACCTCAACCTCAGCACGACCCTGATATTCACCGGCGTCCACAACATGGTCACTGGTGCCATATATAGTGTCCCCATGCCAGTGCAGCCCATGAAGGCATCACAGCAGTTGGGATATCGAGCCACCAACTTTGGCATCCCGAAGGTCATGATGGCTGGGATTTGCACTAGCACGATCTTGGTCGTCCTGGGCGTGACACGGTTGATGCAGCCCGTTTATAGGCTGATCCCTCTGTCTGTTGTTAGGGGGATTCGGCTCTCACAAGGACCGTCATCTGTGATGAGCAAGTTCAAGACTTCTCAAAGTTGAAACCGGTTGGGAAAAGGCACTGGCTCGGGTTGGATGGCCTGGTGTTGGCCATTGTTTGTGCTTGTTTCAATGTGATCATCAGTGGTGCTGGTGAAGAGAGGCGAAGTAACCCAGAATCAGGCAACAACATCAAGGATGAGAGCTCAATGAGGAAGAGAAAATGGAAGAGAATCATGACGGCTCTTCCATCAGCTTTCATTATCTTCCTGCTAGGTGTTGTCCTGGCCTTCATCAGAGAGCCTAAAGTGGTAAGAGGCATTAAATTTGGTCCATCCTCTATTGAAGTTGTGAAGATTTCAAGGCATGCTTGGAAAGAGGGATTCATTGAAGGCACAATTCCCCAACTCCCATTATCGATATTGAATTCGGTTATTGCTGTGTGCAAGCTGTCGTACGATCTCTTCCCCAAGAAGGACTTCTCCTCCGCATCAGTGTTGGTCACAGTTAGGCTGATGAATGTGGTCAGGTGCTGGTTCAGGGCCATGCCAAGCTGCCACTGTGCTGGCGGACTGGCAGGGCAATACAAGTTTGGCAGCAGGAGCGGTGGCTGTGTGGCGATCTGGGAGCCGCTAAATTGATTCTTGGTCTGGTCCTTGGGAGTTCTATAGTGAAGGTGTTAGACCAGTTCCCTGTCAGTGTGTTCAGTGTGCTGCTTTTGTTTGCAGGGATTGAGCTGGCCTTGGCTGCCAGGGACATGGATTCAAAGGAGGAGGCTTTTGTGATGCTGATCTGTGCGGCAGTTTCTCTCGTTGGATTGAGTGCGGCGCTCGGGTTTCTTCGTGGAATTGTGGTTCATGTGCTACTTAGGTTGAGGAATTTGAGTAGTATTCGTTCCAGCTCAGCAACGCCTTGAGTTCATTCGTGCTAAAAGATGTGGTTGCGTTAAACACTTCTCTGTGTCTCATGCACCGCAATTCCCAAATAAAGTACTCAAGTACTAATTTTTCAAGTGTGCTTGTGCTCGATTTTTCACTATCATTTCATTTGCTTGTTTTTTCTTTGATTTTCTTTTACCGGTTTGCATTGCATTATTCATAGTTGTCACTTTCACCATATGCAGCCTCAATGCATGATATTATCAGTGCTTCTCCATTAGCATGTTCTTTTTGTCCTCTTTTTCTTTTTTAAATCTTTTGTGCTAATTAAAGTGAAAACCGAACTACGCTTTCCATTTGCTTGCAAGAAGTTTGCTTCCTTTCCTCGCATGGCATCACTGGATCTTTGAATTCGTACATGAAATTCCTTATTTAGTCGAATGTTTCACAAAGTTTAAGATGCTCATTGTCTTGCTCCTTCATACAGCCGAGAATATGAGCTACAGTTTCTACTTGGGCAAAGCAACTCCTTATCACAGCTCAAAGCAGCATTGGGTAATGACGGTCGGTAAGAGATGATTGCTCAATTTACAGAGTAGAGTTACGGAACTATTTGAACTTGTCAATGAATATATGGGTTGGTACTGTGTGGTTTAACTTATTTACCACAATCCAGTTGTAGGATTCCTGGCAAAGCATATACATTTGGATCGATTGCAGGGACAGTTTCAACTGACCTTCAATTAGTGACTGCAGGGTGAAGCACCTACCAAGATGTTGCAGAGCTGCAAGTTAGAAGACTGTCATGTGACCGATCTATTGTTAATCTACCCGAATGGATTTCCTCCCCCTGAAGACGGAAAAGAATTTGGGGCTGTGGGTGCCGAGTAGCTTGTTGCCATCTGTTGATTAGTGTTCAAGGAACTAAGAGGAGATGAATCAGTTCCATAACCTCCAAAGCCATGAGCTCTGCAATGGTAAACAAAAGCAATGAGAATAACTGCTAGATGAAAGTTCTAAACAAGCACACCGAGAGACTGCAGAGGGAATGTTAGTCGAAAATGCCTCCCGCCGGTTGATGCTACTGAAAGAAGAGAGAGATGATAGAGATATGTATAGGCCTAAAGTTCTCAAGAATTGAAATAAATTGACTATTTATTCCCTTTATGAGATTCTGATAGTTTCCTAAGGCCTTTAAAATCTTGAGGTAAATAGCCATCAGTCAAATATACCTTGAAGGTGGCATATGACCCTGCCCTTGTTGCTCCATGGGGAAACCTGGTGGAATTGAACATCAGCGAACAATAGAAAAATTTAAATAAAATAGTTACACAAAATTAACCATCATCATTTTACCCATCGGCAAGGCTCCATAAGAAGGTGACTGAAACGGCGAGACAACATTGGATCCATACGACGGAGACTGATGCAGCATCATTCCTGGTGCTTGGGCACCCTGGCTTGAAGTGTGTGCATACCCAGAAGAAGCTGAGACAATGGAAAGTGCTCCTTGCAGTGGTTCCATGGAAGGAAACTTCATGTTAACAAGCAGAAAAAAATATTAGATATCAATTATATTTCTCCTGTTTCCATTGAAACTTTCCTACCGTAAGTCCTAGCAAGGGCATTTTAGTATTATGGGTGAAAGAACATTTCAGATCAGATGTCATTCCTTCAATTAGGAGGATTTTATCTATACTGGACTAGTAACAATGTCAATATCACTAGACTACAATAAATAAAGTGTGTTCAAAATTGCCGAGCTTTAGTCCGTGTTATGAACTCGAGATGGGCAGCTCAATAGCTTGGTGGGAGACGAGTAACATGCTCCCATCCTCGCTTTTTAGGCAGTCTATCTGCGTAAGTTGTTTATGTAAACTCATAAAACCGCTAAAAGTTTTGAACTGATCAGGTTGCAGGACTCTTTTGATCATTTCATTATTTCCCCATTGTTGGAAGCACTCCGCCGAGGCAATTCATCCAACTTAGATTATAATCGACAAAGGTGTAAGTGCACAAGGGTCAACAGGAAAACCACAGAAGGGAGTGATTATTTAGAAAGTTGGGCCTACCGCTGACCCTTGAGGTTGATCAGTTCCATCACCGAAATCAAATGGGTTTGTCGACCTTGCAGAGCTTGGGTATGCGGGCATAGGCTGGAAAACAATATTAGAAAAGAACGTTTGAGTAACCTGTGAGTGTCGAATAAAAGATTTTACTTGACTCTTGTGGTGAACTGGCGATACCGTCATGTTAGGATAGGACTGCATGTTGAAGCCCATGACATGAGGTCTAGCTGTTTGCCAGCCTTGAATTGGTGCTGGTGCTGGAGGGTAAAATGCAGTGAAAAGGTCCTGCAAGAATATGAATAAATTGAAAAAATATATCTATTGCAACTTCTTTTTGGTCAAGAAAACATATTCAATTTGCTTACAGCTGGAAGTTCCTTTCTCGTGCTGGGGTTAGGCTCAGTGGGAAGGTTCTGCAATGCCAAACCAGAGCTCACCGCTTGGACAGTTGCGTCGGCAGTTTGAGATGAATCGCAGGAAGGTCCTTGCACATTAAGCTCGAGTGACGTTAATGGCTGCATATACGCACAAGTAATAATCATTATGATATAAGCATCACATGAAAACCCCTAAGATATAAATTTCAACAATCAGTTATTTTCGTCGCATTTTCCTATGTCATCTCTTGCAGAGTAACCAAGAAAATGAAAGACAAAGTTGACAAGGATTGCATAACTTTTTTCAGAAAAACATGTATTGAAATTACTGGTGATTCATTCTGTTCTACCGCAAAATTTTCATCCTTAGAAGGGGAGGCTGGAGGCTGACACATCTGAGTGCTTGGAAACTGCTCTAACAAGTCAACTTGGCTCTCGGCTGCAACTTTGGGAGGTTCTTCGCTAATATGTTCCTTTGAGGCAACAGAAGTTGATGTAGTAGGATCATCAGCCAGGACCGATGCTTGCTGTGTAGGAACATTGGCTAATGCTGATATTTGTTCTGCAGGAACATTGGCTGGTGCTGATATTTGTTCTGCAGGAAAATTGGCTGGTGCTGATATTTGTTCTGCAGGAACATCGGAGGCTATGCCAGTGGGTGAAGTGTTGCTCACAGATGCTGTTGGCTGAGCATCGTAGTCGCTGAGTCCTTCGGACACATTACTGAAAGCCGGTGTTAATTCTAGCAACAACATTTCCAGGGTACTTGCATTTGATGCTGATGATGCCTTCTCATTTGCTGGGGGGGCAAACGACGCCCAGTTACCTCCATCAGTAGAGGAAGGCATTTGTTGTCTCTGAGTTTCAGCTGAAGCATCGGGAGGCTTTTTGTCTGTACTAATCTCAGTCACACTCTGGGATTTGGCCTCTTTTATTTCCGCTGCACTGCTGTCAGTATTGCCCAAATTATTTAATGAACGAACCTTCTGCGACAACAAAAACCTCAGGGATCAGAGCATATATTAAGATCCCGGGACATGAACGTTGACAGTTTAAGTTTATGGAAACCTGCTGAATCTTCTTCAGAAAATCATGCAGAGAAGTCTTTATGGTGCTAAATAATACAAGGAAAAACCGTGCTGCAATTGTATTGTCTCATTGGCGACATTAATCATAAACCATCATCTCATTGTGCCATTCCTAAATTCCCATATACGCGATACCACATAGTCCTATGAGCATGTTACACTCGTGGAACTAGGAAGGAATATGTCGCAGGCTTACATTTAAATATCAGCTTCACAATCAAATGCTACTTGTAAGTGAGAGAGAAGTGTAAATTGAACTCACAAAGCAATTAGGATACCTTGACATTGGCACAGCCATCAGGATTTTCCGTTGTTTCGCCTGCCCTGCGGGAAAGACCATCATCCCTTAAAGTCTCCTTTGCGGGTCGAGCTACAGTGGAAGTGGACTTATCCATGTTCTTTTGATTCTCGGGTGACCTGCTTCCCAGCCTTGATTCTTCATTTGAAAGCCTTTGACCCTGAGATCGCCTGCCACCTCCTAACACGTCGTCCCGAAACCGGTCATCAACAACCTCGAAACGGACAGGACTCTTTCTATAACCCCCGTATCTCGAGATTTCTCGGGCATATCTTGGACTTCTCCTTTCATCAGAATAATATCTTAACATCCCATCTTCGCTTCGTCCGCTTGGACTAGACCTTCCGCTATGAGGTCTTTCATATCTGTCCTCATAACTGGGGCTTCCAGATGCACTCCTATATGCATTAGAACTTCTGTTCGTGTAGGACTCTTCTTTGTTGGTCTGCATGCATATAAGACATCAAAATCAACGAAGCTTCACAAGCCAAACTCCATTGTACATGTTCAAGATAAAATTAGAGAACATAAGCAAGCCATAGACCTTTGGTTTGTTCAAGGAATAACTAGTTAGCTCACCAATCTCAGCCTCGAGCTTCTCCTCGCTTCTTTCACCACTAAATTTCCTATCTACGTAGACATGCTTGATGAAATCCCGGAGTTTATAAAGGTTACTGGAAGAACATACATGTATCAGACAATATTGCTTTCTCTAATTGCTAAGCGACATTCAAGAAGCGTGTGCAGACCTGCTGTCAGGATGAGAATGGCGTTGAGGATCCCATTCTTTGAGAAATATTTGCCGCGCTCGCTTAAAACGAAGTCCAGAACACGAGTAAGAAACAAGACGTGATAGCTACTATGAAATCACCAAGTTGTGAAAGAGACTGCATACACAATTCCCTACCTCATTTCCTCCAGCTTGAAGTGCGCTCACTTCTTCAGGAGTAAATTTAGCCATTGATATTGATTTTACCCGGTGCGTGAACTCCCGGCTGCAATATGTCAAAACATATCATTGATCAGCAAAAATAAGCTGCCTATGGCTCCAGATATGCAAGCCTATGCCAAAGTAACCCGCGATCAACTATTCCACGAACCACACCGTATGTAATTGACACTAAATCAAATCGATGCATGTACAAGAAGAAATGAGTCTGTCTAGCTACTTACTGTATCCCACTGCAGTTCATGCAGACGAATGTACAAAAAGTGGTGCAAACATATTGCGGTCCCTGCAACAGAGCAAATGTCTCAGTACCAATATGGTGGATTGACATACAGATTATAATTGTCAATGCCCATGTGAGTCCAAAAATATGAAAAAAAATGGAGGGATGCTATCAACATTTAGCTCTGTAAACAAAATCATCCATTGCCGACTTCTGATGAAGGAACAGTGGAGCTTGACAATGGCCATGGTTCGTCAAGTGTAATGACAACAAATTCCATTTTTGTCTCGGGAACCAGTTTCTGTGTACGCCATAATTGGATAGAGACAAATTTCTGTGGGCAATCTGTCTCTTTTCTAGTGTATAGCATACTGTGATTATCCAAACCCCCAAAATCCTAGTAAACAATGTCGGCATTTCCCTAGAGCGATTGGTGATCATGATTGCCGTCGAAGGAATATGAGGAAATCTGAACAAATCATTGGATTAACTAAGCATTTTCTGTGCATTCAGAAAACGGGGACGATGCACAATCGGTATCCATGAGGACATACTGAGCAGGTTCAACAATTAGGAAACATGAGACGAAATCGCAAAGAAACAGAGATCATACCAAACTGTTGCAATTAATACACCTTCGGTTCTCGGGAAGTTTCAAGAGACCGCGGATAATCCTCTCAAGTCTCTCATCCTCCTTCACCTTGGGCGCCATATCTCACCAGCTTCCATACACCTCCTGTTCAGCTGCAGGGGCAGGAAACACCAAACCAATCATGCCTCAATCGTCGCCATCGTCTACTGACATTAACGAATCATCTTCTTCATATGCTACGATTATTCATCATCCATACTCACAAGACGCGAAACAGACATCAAAACCAAGTTCCAGACCACCAAACTACAATTCGGAAACCATCGAATGTTCCAAAAGCATGAAAACCAAGAACCAAAACGAAAGACTCACCCTCACATTGGTTAACGAAACGATAGACTTGACTCGAACATACACAAATCGCGAGCTCAAGAGAGGTTGAAACTTCAAAAATGGAAACTGAAAGAGAATTGCGAGAGAGAGAGAGAGGAATTGAATTGAAGCCAGACATTTGTACCAAACTAAACTACCGGTGAACAGAGTCTCTGAGCTAGAGAGATGGAAGAGAGGGAAATTTGCCGCTTAATACGGTTAGGATGCGTGACTTTTTATACCCTTTCTTAACGGCTTTTAGGACACAGGCTAACAACAACGTTAAAAAGGACATATTTAATAGTCAAGTCCTATTTAATATATTTAGGAGATATAGGATAGGACCAGACAAAAAGAAAAAGTCTCTTGAAAGTATATTCTGTTAATTTCACCATACTTGTCGGCAGAATCCATAAGAGTATTCTGAGTGGTAACTTTCTATAAATCACTTATGACTTTTCATTTTCAAAATCTTGAATTTTGAATAGTTTGCGAAAATAATTCAACGTTATTCCACAGGAAACTATTTATGTCTTTTGAAAGATTTCAAGTGTTACACATCAAATAAAAGTCAGATTAGGAGGGCCAAAACATCTAAAGAAATCAATTGTGCATAATTAGAATTAGAACCGTGAGGATGTTTCTTCATGCGTTCGTCAAGTGGCACTTCACTTTTTTTAATGATTGACTCAAATTTCAGCATTAGTTTGTTGATTTGTCATCCCCAAGTTTCTATATATTATTTAGTTCAAACTTCACAAATAAAATAAAGAGAAGAATATTATCAAACGGTATTGTTAATTTTGTCACTCCCAAACTTCTATGGTCTATTAGTTTTTATTTTGAATAAGCCAAAGAGAGTATCGTGTTTCAAATATAGACAAATTTCATCAAAATTCACTTAATTTAAAAGAAATATATTGAAACTAACCAACGATTTACTTTCTTATTAAATAACTGCTAATTTGAAGTACAATTAATTCTATTAAATTATTTAGATCAGTGAATAAAATAATAAATAAAATTCCGTGTTAAATTCACATTTCTCGTTACTTCAAGATTACAGTTAACTTATTATTCATTTTAGACTTGCAATATACTAACAGAACTTTAAATATCACAAGTTATTGGAAACATAGTGTGTTTACATTTCATTTAATTTTATTATCGAGCATGTACAATGGAGTTTCTGATCGCGCTTACATAAAATCAGTTAATTTGACCTTAAAGTTTCTCGAAAACATATAAAGATAAAGTTCATGACCTAGTTAATTTCTTTTTTATGTCGAGTCAATTTATGGGTTACTTGTCAAGCAAAGTCCAAGAAAATTTTAGTATAAGCAACTTTTTTAACACAGTTATATATTTATCAACTTTTTTTCTGTTGTTGCGCACATCATCATTAAATTTTTTTATATGAGTTGTCTTTGATATACATAAGTTGAGGTGACTAAATGAAATAAAAAATACCATCGTAAAAAAAATTATAAAATAAAATTACAATTACATTTCCCAATGATAAAATTTAAAAAAAAATAAAAGATAATGTATCATTAAATTTAAATCCGACTCATTCATTTTAGATTGCAAAAAGTCTAATATAATTGATAAAGTGTCAAAAAAGAAAGCTATCACATGACTTAATGCGTATAATATTTTTACATCATTATTCTCGGTGTACTTCTAGATACTCTTATATCTTTTTATATATTCAATGTAAAAATGTCTCATCAATAACATAACAAAATCATTACTTGCTTGAGATAATAAGAAGAACGATTTCTTTTTTAGACTAATCAAATTACAAATAACAAATTCAACACAAAATTGAGTTGTTGAGATAGGAGGCACCAGGAATGGACATGCTGGGCAATGATGAAGAATAGGCCGTTCTCCATGTTTTTAAAATAGCAATCAAGTGTAAATTTGAAATTCGATTGAAGGAAACACAAATGAAAATATCGAAACCATCAAGAGTGCTATTGCCTATCCAATGGAAAATTGAGTGGCTTTAGCCTTTACATAGAGGCGTGGCGAAAAATAGTTCTATCGCTTCTAAAGTATCACTTTGTGCGTCCCATCGGTCGGCGATTAGTTAAACGAGTAAAAAGTGACAAGATTGGACGATGGACGGCTGAGATTAAGTGACAATATCGTTGACTTGATGATAACCCGGAGTCAACGGAGAAACTCCAGTGCGCATAACTGGAGAAGTCTATAGGATCGCGCCGGCCAGAGAAGAGCTTGACTCCGTCGATCGTATTCCCACTCTCTCTTCCCGTCTTCCTGCTCGCGCCTTGTGTCTCTGAGAGAGGGAGAGAGAGAGATGGAGTGGGTGTGGTGGGCATTGAAACTGGCGTTCCTGTTCGTCGCGTTCTCGTGCATGCTCCGGAAGTCAAACCAAGCTCTGTTGGCTTCGATCACCGCGGCGGTCCTTGGATAGGTAGTAAAAAAGCGCAGAAGAAACATGGTTGGTGTCTTCGTCCCAAAAAAAAAAAAAACATGGTTGGTGTCGCATCCGATGTCTAATTTCAGCACTTAGCTTAGTTCTTTGAAGTTTGAACACTGGTTTCGCATGTGTTTGTTCTTCACAATTCATCCGGTGGACCTCTTCAACTTAAATGATCGTCTATTAGATTAGTTTTTCCAATTAAAAAGTTTGTTCGGGAAATGCTTGGAAATAAGAAAAAAACTTCGTTGAGTTCAATCGAAAGATGTTTGGATGCCCTTGGATTTTCGCTCGGTGATGTGAGTGTTATGCTATGCATTGTCATTTGACTTGGCAATCTCTCTCTCTCTCTCTCTCTCTCTCTCTCTCTCTCTCTCTCAAACTTTTAATGAGGAGCAAACAATTGGGCATTCAGCTCCTCTAGGTAGGAATATACATGTTATGGGATAAAGTTTGGTCCCTTGATTTGACAGGAATCATGCGAATCACTGAGATCTTCACCGACTTTTGTCACATTTTCGAGAAGTTAGGAAGTTTTCTTGAGTTTCAGAGGGCCGGTTACCTAGAAGGGATTCACAGATTGCCTCTTTACCGGCCTCACAGAAAAGGGGATCCGTGTTTTCAGAGACAATGAAGAGCTCCCTATTGGAGGAAAGATCAAGCCGTCATTCACTCAGGCAATCAAGCAGTCGAAGATAGCCATACCCACCATCTCGAAGGATTATGCTTCAAGCAAAAGCTGCCTCATGGAGCTACAACAAATGTTAGAGTGCAGAGAGAACGAAGAGCAAATGACCATTCCCATATTCTATGATGTCAATTGTCATGCCCTGAACCTCCGAGCGCGTGCTCATCTTTCTCTGGTCGATAAAATTTTGCGACTTCCCAAGACGAGTCACCGACCCTTTCATTTTATTGCACATGCGGAAGCGAAAATAAATCCCCTGATAATAATGATAGAAAAGCAGGACAACAGATTCATAAACAAACATGCTTTTATATTCACATAGAGTCATTTACAAGGTATATGACCAAAAGACTACAAAGACTGGCTTTCCCAAAAAGAAGCGGTTCTAACTGACCTACACTTCAGATTACCTCATCTCGGCTCCAGGTTCTCTCGGAATCTCTGAAAATTCTTCGGAGGATGAGTCGACGTTCCTAAAATAGATCATGACACGACAGAGCTCTCAATTTCTGAAATCAGGTTCAAATTCACGATTAATTTCAATCCGATGCGATTTTAATGTGATTTAGTCTACCAGGTAACTTTTAGGAATTTTTGATGCAATTGACCCGTGATCGATTTATCTCGAGTCACAATGTACATCTCTGACACATTGGTGACTCTCGGTTATCGTGAAAATCTCAAGGTTTCAAATATAGGTACCGGGTATCAAAACGATAGAAAAATCGGTCTAGTACCGATCGAGGAGTATTTTGTAATAAGGTGGAATCACATATGCTCTGATCACATATCTCAGTCGAATCGACCTATCTCCGGTCTCTAATCGATTTATGACAATGCCATAATGACCCTTGCAGACCAACACGATCGAGCAGTTGATTCCTGGTCGAATTCTCAAGTCCATTGCATTTAGATTCCTTAATTGCGTCCGCAAATAGTCCAGTTATCTTGTGAGTGATCAGCTCAGAGAATAGCACTATCAATGCGTTGGTGAAATGCCCGATTTATTTAATCGAAAACAAATTCTGAAAATTCAGGTTATTACAACTCTTCCCCTCTTATAAAAATTTCGTCCTCGAAATTTAAACCTATCACAATCTTTAACCAAAAAGGTGGGGGTACAATTGTCTCATTGATTCCTCAGTTTCGCAAGTTGTTCCTTCTGTGCCATGGTGTTGCCAGACCACTTTGACCAATGGAATGGTCTTAGTGCGCAAGACCTGCTCCTTGCAATCCACAATCTAAACCGAGCTTTCCACATACGACACTTTGTCGTCCACGTCCAATTCCTCAAAATTAAGCACGTGGGTCGGGTCAGGCTCATACTTTCTCAACATCGACATGTGAAAGACGTCATGCACTTGCACCAACTTTGGCGGCAATGCAAGATGATATGTTAGGATCTCGATTCTTTCAAGAATCTCAAATGGACCTACGTACCTCAGACTCAGCTTTTTTTTCTTGCCAAAGCGCGAAGTACCTCTCATTGGTGACACTTTCAGAAAAACGTGATCACCAACTTGGAATTCCAATGGCCTTCGACACTTATCGGCGTAGCTTTTCTGACGGCTCTAAGCGGTCTTTAATCTGTTTCTAATGACGGCAACTGCATCCACTAACTATTGAAACAACTCTGGGCTTGTGATTTTCCATTCTTCGACTTCATCCCAACATACCGGTATTCTGCATGCTTTGCCATACAACACTTCAAAAGGAACCATTTGAATGCTTTGTGGTACTGTTATTGTAGGCAAACTAACGAGGTGAAGTTATTCCTCCCAGCTTCCCTTAAAATCCAACATGCAAGCTCGCAGCATGTCCTCGAGAATTTGAATTGTCCTCTCAGACTGGCCATCTATCTGAGGATGATAGGTTGTACAGTACTACAACTTCGTTCCTAATGCACTCTGCAAACTTTTCCAAAGGCAACTATAAACCTCAGGTCTTGGTCTAATGTAATTGTAATCGGCACTCCACGCAGACGAATTATCTAACGCACGTACAATTGTGCGTGCCTGTCCAAATCAAGATTCTTTCGTACTGCTATGAAGTGAGCTGACTTCATCAGTTTGTCGACCACTACCTAAATAGAGTCATTACCTCTCTGACTCCTCGGTAAGCCTGTCATGAAGTTCATCGTGATATGTTCCCATTTCCATTCTGGGATCTCGAGAGGTTGTAGAAATCCTCTCGGCTTACAGTATTGTGCCTTCACTTACTAACATGTCAGATATTTGGCGACATGCTTGGCGATATCCGCCTTCATACCGGACCACCAATAGTGTTGACGCAGATTCTAGTACATCTTTGTACTGCTAGGATAAATGTTGTAACTACTACGATAAGCTTCTAACAAAATCTCTTCTCTAAGCTCCATATCATTAGGTACAACCAAATGTCCTTGAAACCTCAATGTTCCATCCTCAGAAATCTGAAAGTAAGCTTTTCTCTTCTCGGTATCTTCTTGTAGGATTTTTTGAACATCTGGATTTGTTGGCTGAGGTGCTTTGATTCTGATTTGAACATTCGGCTCAATTCTGAGGGTGGCCATAAGATTTGAAATGTAGCCTACCTCAAATTTGAAAACCGAATCTCTAGCCTTCTCGATCAAAGTCCATTCCTTAGGTACCATCTGTGCAATTGAGGACTTTCAACTCAGTGTATTTGCGACCTTGTTCGCTTTTTCGAGGTGATACAAGTTATCACAATCATAGTCCTTTAGGAGTTCTATCCAGCGACGCTGTCTCATATTCAACTCCTTCTGAGAGAATAAATACTTGAGACTTTGATGGTCTGTGAAGATCTGGAATCTTTCTTCGCACAAATAATGTCTCCAAATCTTCAAAGCAAAGATAATTGCTGCTAGTTCTAAGTCATGCGTCAGGTAATTTAGCTCATGAGGTCTCAATTGACGAGACGCGTATGCAACAACTATGCCATACTGCATCAACACGCAACCCAGTCCTCTATATGACGCATCACTATAGATCTCGTATCATCCAGGACCAGATGGTATGGTCAGCACAGGTGCGGTAATAAGCTTTCTTTAAGCCCTTGGAAATGCTCGCACTTGTTTGTCCACACAAACTTCTCTTCCTTTTTCAAGAGTCGAGTCAATGGCGAAGCTATGGTTGAAAGTCCTTCCACAAACCTTCTGTAATACCCTGCTAAACCCAAAAAACTTCTAATTTCTATCACGGTAGTTGGTCTTAGCCAATTGATCACTGCTTCTATCTTGCTTGAGTCCACAGAGATTCCTTTGCCTGAAATCACGTGACCCAAAAAAGTAACATGAGTCAACCAAAACTCACACTTGCTGAACTTGGCATACAACTCATGAGTCTTTAGAGTTTGCAACACTAATCTCAAATGTCCTTTATGCTCATCTGGACTTCTAGAGTGTACCAGCATATCGTCAATGAACACAATCACAAACTGATCCAAATATTCTTTGAAAACTTGGTTCATCAAATCCATGAAAGCAGTTGGGGCGTTCGTTAGTCCAAACGGCATGAAAGTGAATTCATAATAGTCGTATTGAGTACGAAACACTGACTTAGAAATGTCTTCCTTCCTGATTCTCAGCTAATGATATCCCGTCCTCAAGTCGATCTTTGAAAATATCGACGCTCCTTGCAACTGATCAAACAAGTCATCAATCCTTGGCAATGGATACTTATTTTTGATCATTACCTAACTAAGTTGACGATAATCGATACATAGGCGTAACAAACCATCTTTCTTTTTCACAAACAGAAATGGTGCTCCCTAAGGTGATGCATTGGGACGTATGAATCCCTTATCCAATAATTCTTACATTTGTACCTTCAGTTCTTTCAATTCTGATAAAGCCAGTAAGGAGCCTTAGAGATTGGCTTTGTCTCAGGGGCTAACTCAATCACAAACTCTATTTCTCTTTCTGGTGGCAGACCTGGCAATTCTTTCGGGAATACATCTAGGAACTCTTGAACCACTGCCATGTCCTCAATCTTTAGCTCCTCAATTGTCATGTCCACGACAGTTGCCAAGTAACCTTGACAACCCTCATCTAACAACCGGGTTGCCTCTAGTGATGAGATTAGGGAAATCGAGGGTCCTCCTCGACTCCCAATAAACTTGAAACTTTTACCCTCTATTGGGTTAAATTGAATCGTTTTGCGATAACAGTCTAGCTTAGCTCGTTGCTTGGTGAGCCAGTCCATGCCAATAATCAAGTCAAAGTCATACATGGCTAGGACTATCAAGTTTATCTTTCCCTCTCGCTCACCAATCGCTACGTGCAACCAAGACAACCCACTGTAGCCAACACCTTATCCTTTAATGGTGTCGATATACTAATCACTGATTCTAACAACTCTAGAATAAATCCTACCAACTTAACATACTGCTCAGCTATAAATGAATGAGTTACACCCGAGTTAAATAAAGCATAATCGGTGTGGTCGTTCAGTGAAACAATACATGTAAGCACATTAGGCGCATCCTCCACCTGTCCTCTTGTGATCGCGTAAGTTCTTCCTTAAGCTGGAGGCCTGAGTAGTCCACCTTGCTGTGCAATCGGTGGTAGGAGTCCTCGGTTCTAACCCATTTGTGGCGGTAGTAGTAACTGCAACGGTCCCATCGGTCTCCTGGGACAATTTCTAGCCATGTGACCTTGCTGGCCACACTCAAAACAAGCACCTGGCGTAGAGTGGCACGAGGCCGACCCATGTCGTTTTCCGCAGAAACGACATGCACCATTCTGTCTCAACACTGATTTTCTTATTTCACCCTTCCTGTTAGGTGGGACAAGATATCTTCCTCCAGTCATCGGTCTTTTCCCAAACCAATTACTATCCTGGTTAAAGCCAAACCGTGAGCCAGATGTGGCGGCTTGTTCGTTCAGATTCTTCTTGATCAGTTGAGCTCGTCCGTACAGCTCGTGGTAGTTCTTTATATCAGACGGCACTAGCGGATTTTTCAGCTCCAGTTGGAGGCCATCCAAAAACCTCATCACCTTCTCCTTAGGATCCTCAACCAATCTCGGGGTGTACTGTGATAATTCGGCGAACTTCACCTTGTATTGGTCCGCAATCATTGGACCCTAACGAAGGCGCAGAAATTCCGCCATCTTTAATTGCTTGGCATAGTTGGAGAAGTATTTGCTGTTGAATGTTCTAACGAAAGCGTTCCACACGGGAATTACGCCTTCTGGGAATACTTCTTCTTTGGTGGCCCTCCACCAAGTACTTACAATCCCCTGCAACTGATATACTACTAGGGTAACCTTCTCTTCTTCAGAGCACTTCAGTAGCTCAAATGCTTTCTCCAGTTCTTCGATCCAACGGGTTGCAGCTTCGGGATCTCCTGTCCCGGTGAACTTTGGTGGTTGCAATTTCAGAAAATACTCAATGAGCTTATGAATCAATCTATCTGCAACTACATTCCCTTGTGGAACTTCAGCTTGTGCAATAGCTTGATTCTGGGCTTGCTGCCCCATCAAATTACCAATAGTCTGAAGCGCTTACATGATCCCGTCCATTCTCGGATCACTAGAGGCCGCTACCCCGGCACCAACCGGCGGTGGTGCCACACCACTTGCGCTGGCCTCTACCTGCACTCTACCTTGGCCACCTCGGGCACCGCCTCTTGTCGGCATTCTGTCCCGAATCACTGAGGATAAGGTCCTCTGCCTAGGAGTTCTCGGCTCCTGATCACTCATGTTGAAGATTTTCTACAACACCTATTCCTAATTCCATAGAGAATTAGAAACTAAGTGATCACCACAACCAATTTACCAAACAGCTATCAATCACATGTATCAACATAAAATAAAAGCCATTCCTACTAATTATCCCAAGAACCCATCGCACCTTATTACTCCAAATACAAACTTTGCTCTGATACCACTAAATGGAGATGTCATGCCCCGAACCTCTAAGCGTGTGCCAATCCCTCTCTAGTCGATAAAATTTTGCGATTTCCCAAGACGAGTCGCCGACCCTTTCATTTTATTGCACATACGAAAGCGAAAATAAATCCCCTGACAATAATCATCTCGAAATAAAAAAGCAGGACAACAGATTCATAAACAAACATGCTTCTATATTCACATAGAGTCATTTACAAGGTCTATGACCAAAAGACTACAAAGACTAGCTTTCCCAAAAGGAAGCGATCGTAACTGACCTACACTTCAGATTACCTCCTCTTGGCTCCAGATCCTCCACTCGACCACCTTCTAAGGACCTGAAAATGGTTATACAATAACCAGTAAGACAATTTCTTAGCAAGTCCATGATCTAAATTCCGATTATGAGGAAAATACGCCAAGAAGCATCCTAACCACACAATCATACAATCAATGAGACTTACCTCGTTTCAAATTCACCTTGTAGGTTAGTACAGTTTATATCTCAGACAACATGAAAGCATGAGCAACCACTAAGCTCAATTAACTAGAATGCCATATTGAAATTCTCAAGTAAGCACAAGAGTCCTGATTATGGGGCCAAATCGTTATGACATGTCCCATACCGTGCTACACAATTTTGTCCCATAATCCGGCGCATTCAACTTAATTAAACATGCGTTCTTAGTTTTGATCTCGGCATATAGCACGGCCTACTCTCTGTTCAACAGTCTTCTGGCATTGCTAGGTGTCATCTCACCCCATTGAGCATGGCACGTCTCTTTCAGACGGCTTTCCCAAAGGAGCATAGGGTCCTCGAAATTTAAAAATTTGGGATGTCACAACTCTTCCCCTTTTATAAAAATTTCTTCCTTGAAATTTAAACCTTACAAAACTTAAGCAAAAAGGTGGGGGTACAATTTTCTCATTAACTCTTCAGTCTCTCATGTTGCTCATTCAGTACCTTGGTGTTGCTAGACCACTTTGACCAACGGGATGGTCTTTGAACGTAGAACTTGATCTTTGTGATCCATAATCCGAACTGGGCTTTCATTGTATGACACACGGTCATCCACGTCCAATTTCTCAAAATTGAGCACGTGGGTCAAGTCAGACTCATACTTCCTTAACATCAACACGTGAAAGACGTCATGCACTTACGCCAATCTCGGCGGCAATGCAAGACGATACGCTAGACTCCTGATTCTCTCAAAAATCTCGAACAGACCTACGTATCTCGGACTCAGTTTTCATTTCTTTCCAAAGCGCGAAGTTCCCCTCATTGGTGATACTTTTAGAAAAATGTGATCACAAACTTGGAATTGCAAAGACCTTCGACGCTTATTTGCGTAACTTTTATGCCTGCTCTGTCCAGTCTTTAATCCGCCTCTGATCACTGCCACAGCTTCCACTGACTGCTGGACTAGCTTTGGGCCTGTAATCTTTCTTTCTCCAACTTCATCCCAACACATTGATGTTCTGCACACTTTGCCATACAATGCTTCAAATGGAGCCATCTTGATGCTCTACTGATAACTGTTGTTTTAGGCGAACTCTACCAGGTGTAGCTGATCTTCCCAACTTCTTTTGAAGTCTATTACACAAGCTCTCAACATGTCCTCGAGGGTCTGAATTGTACTCTCAGACTAGTCATCCGTTTGAGAATGATATGCTATAATGTACTGAAGCTTTGTACCTAGAGCACTTTGCAAGCTCTTCTAGAAAGTGGCTGTAAATCTCGGGTCTCTATCTAAAGTTATCGTAACCGGCACTCCATGCATACGAACCACCTAACACATAGACATGTCTGCATATCTATTCAGACTCAAGTCCTTTCAAACTGCAATGAAGTGAGCCAACTTCGTCAATCTATCGACTAATACCCAAATTGAATCATTTCCTCTTTGACTCCTTGGTAGTCCAGTCACGAAGTCCATCGTGATGTGCTCCCATTTCCATTCTAGGATCGCGAGAAGTTGTAGAAGTCCTCCCGACTTGCAATGCTAGGCTTTAACCTGTTGACATGTCAAACACTTGACGACATGTTTGGTGATATCCGCCTTCATACCTGACCACCAATAGTGTTGACATAGATTCTGATACATCTTGGTACTTCCAAGATGAATGCTATAACTGCTATGATGTGCTTTAGATAAAATATCTTCTCTAACCTCCACATCGTCAAATACAACCAAACATCCTCGAAATTTTAGTATTCCATCATTAGAAACCTGAAAGTCAACCTTTCTTTTCTCAGTGTCCTCTTGTAGAATTTTCTGTACATATGGATCTGTCGATTGGAGTAGCTTGATTCTGACCTGGACATCTGGTTCAATTCTGATGGTGGCCATAAGACTCGAAAGGTGGCCTACCTCAAAATTGAACACCGAATCTCGAGCTATCTTGATTAAGTTACACTCCTTAATCAGTATATGAGCAACTGAAGAGTTTCGACTCAAAGCATCTGCGACCTTGTTCGCCTTTCCCAGGTAATATAGAATATCACAGTCGTAGTCTTTTAGCAATTCCATCCATCGGCGTTGTCTCATGTTCAACTCCTTCTGAGGGAACAGGTACTTGAGACTCTGATAGTCCGTGAAAATCTGAATTTTTTCCCCACACAAGTAGTGCCTCCAAATCTTCAGGGCAAAGATAATTACCGCGAGTTCTAAGTCATGTGTTGGATAAAATGACTTGATTTGGTGAGGAAGGGAAGGAAAATGAGAAGAAATTCGTATGGGCTACCTTAGAGGGGTTTTTGGCCATCAAGATGAAGTGAAATGGTGAAGAAATGGTGGAAAATAGCCATTGGAGGCTGCCTTGACTTCCATGGGCAGAACACTTTGTGGCATCTCACTCAAGAGATTGGGATATTTGTGCTTGGCCCCCATTAATTGCATGCGAGACTTCATTGGCCTCTTGTCTCCCTCTCTCTCCCTCTCTTCTTCCCCCTTTGGTCGAACATGCCCACCCCCCTCCTGCAGTTTTCTTCTTCTTCTTCTTCATCTCTCCCACTTGTTGCTGCACCATTTCCATTTCTAGCATCACCACACAGCCCAGCCAGCCATCGTCCCAGCTGCCTGTCCTCCGACCAGCAACGCCTGGCGCCCGTCTCACAGGCGCTCGACCCCGCGAGCCCAGCCCCACCTCCCGCTTGCTAGCTCATCAAGTCGCTGCCATCCTATTGTCCGAGCTGCCAGCAGCAGCTCCGCCCGACCAAGCCGCCAACTTGCCACCGCCGTTCGTCCAACCGCCGTCCCCGCGCCAGCCAACCACTCGTCTCGCCTTCCAACCAACCCATCCCAACCGTGACCAGCTCGATCTAGCCACCACCAGAGCTGAATCCAGCAGCAAGCAGTGAGCTTGCAATGCTGTTTTCAACCTCTTCCAAGCCTCCTTTGAAGTCACCGTAGGCTCGGGTTCTCATCGCCGTCACGCCGCTGTTGCCTTGGACTTGTCGCCTTGCTAATTCGGTGGCTTAACGCCCTAATCTTGGATTAGGAAGTTAATTGCACTTAGTTGGATTAGTTTAGGCTTAATTAAGAATTAGGGGGATTAGTTAGCCTTAATTAAGATTAGTGTAATTTAGTTAGAGTAAGTTAGTTAGGTTAGTTGGTTAGTGTAACTAGATAGTTAGGTGGTTAGTTTGGTTAGGATTAACTACACTAGGTTAGTTTACTTGACTAGGGTTAGTTAGTTAACCATGGTTAGTTAACCGGGGTTAATTTATTTAAATAATTTATTTTTTCGAGAAATTATTTAATTAATTATAATTAGCGTAAATTGTACCGGGATAGCCGGTTATTACACTGATCATCGTGGATGTGTTCATTTGTGAAATTGATTGCTAAATTATGCAATTGAGTGCTTGGTGGTGATTTTTAATTATTATTGCAAAAAATTGAATTTATGGGTATTTAATTAGAAAAATACCGAGTGTCGGGTTTTGACATCAAAATGGGAGAGTATCATGTTTTGTGGATCAATTTAAATGTGTGACCACGTACAATTATTTTACCGGGTATTTTTAATACGAAGAAAATTGGTCAAATCTATTATTTGAAATGGAAGTATTTGAGGGCAAAGCACGATGTTCTTGACCGAGCATGGATGTGCATGTGATCATTATCGGAACTCGTCCTGATGTGTTCACGTAGGACGATGCCTAATTAAGTTCAAATGCCCTTGACAACAGATGCCGGTCGCAGTGGAGGCTGGGCTGATGCTCCTTCGAGAATGCCATCTAGATATAGATGTTGTCGTGCCCAACAAAAAGGGATGATGCACGGTTATGCCGGATGACTGCTAACTGTTGAGTTGGTCGTGGCCGTTGGGTCGTAAATAACTAGGACACACTTTAGTGATTGAGATAGCCACACTTGATTATGGAATGAAATTGTGTGACATGAAATGGGACGTGTCATAACGATTTGGCATTATAATCGGGATCCCTGTGAATATTTGATGAACGACGTGAGATGTTCTAGTTATTGAATACATGTACTGTATGCATATGATAATGAGATGTACTAATGTGTAGGGAGGTGCTGAGGCGAGGTAAGTCCTATATGGTACATGTTAAAGCTGCCTCTGAGTGAATTCTTGTCCTAATTGGGGTTTAGGGTGTAGACTCGCTAAGATTTTAATCTCATCCTATCGTGGTTTAAATATTTTTAGGTCTTTCGATGGAGGTACGACACGTACGTTTTGGGTGTGCACGGGAAGTGGAGTTCAAGACTACACTTCTCCCCATCCACGGGACCACCTGGACCCGTGAGCTTGTAGTGACCATTGGTTGGGTTGATAATGGCCTACCTCACTTGGTACCTCATCGCTTCAAAGCATGGTACATTAACAAGCCTAACAGTGGTTCGGGAGGGCCCCTTAGAGGGTTTTGACGGGCCTACCGTTGATACCGAGTATGAGAAGGTACTTGACCTCGTGTATGATCTTGATAATTTGGAAGATATATGAGAAGGTACTTGACCCCGTGTATGATCTCGATAATTTGGAAGATATCGCGGCGAACCCGAGGCCCAAGGCTGAAGGGCCTGGAGTAGAGGTAGCTGATCCTTTGGACATCGACATCCCAGATAGTGTTGTGGTGGATCCAGATCTTGAGTAGGTAGGGTCCAGGGTAGGATTGGCTTAGTAGCCTCTTTTTGGTTATAGACTTCTGTATATAGACCTATAAGACTGACTTGGCATGTATATAAAGTTTGTTTTATGAAAGAGGCGTAGCATGTGTTTTACTATCCCTATATTTGATTGGTGTCTGAGGTTTATGAGTTCGCTTCTGCATGTGCATAAAACGAATGGGTCAGCAACGTATCTGGGAATGTTGCAATTTAATCGACTGCCAAGGGATGTGCGTGTGCCTGGGGTTCGAGGCGTGACAATGATCTTCTCCGAAAGTTGCCCAACATGTCAAATATTAGGACATTGAAAATTTTAGAAATCCACCGATGTAAGGAGATTAAAAACATTCAAGGTCTACAAGAAATAAGATTCACCTTAGAGAAGCTGCACATAGGTGGACTCAAGGATGGAAACTCACGGGAGGTACAGGATGCCTTCGAGAGGCATGTAATGGCGTGTTGATGTTGTAACGACCTGGTCGGACGATGACAGGAGTGATCATCAAAGCTAGAGAGGGCCCGGACAAAGTATGGATCCGACTCTAGGATAGTGATGGGGGCAGGAAAGAACTGAATCCTACATTGCTTGAGTGGTGAAGGGAAGTGCTTTATATGTGATACAAGACCTTTTCTAGGCAAAACTCTAACAAAGCTGTGCGGGCTCCGACCCAAAGCGGACAATATTATTACGAGAAGGACTTGAGCTTAATAGATGTAATTATGGAGAAATTATAACGAAGTAGATTTTAAGGTTCCGTTCGTTTTGTGGAAAATAATTTCCAAGAAAATGTTTTCCGAATTTTCCGACATTCGTCTCATTGAAAATAAATTACTTTGGGAAAATATTTTCTATGAAGGGAAAAAAAGCCTACCAAAATAGGGGAAATGTTTTCCACTTTTTGACTTTTCGTCACTTATCTCTCTCTTATCTCACACATCTACAAGCTCCAACTTCTTCTTCATTTTTTTTTTAATTTCTTTAAAAATTCGAGTTATTTTTTCTTTTTTCTTTTTTTTTTCTTTTCTTTGTTTTCCTTATCTTCTTCTTTCTCGGCCGGTCGTTGGCCACCGTGACAATCACCAACTAGCCATAGGTGAGCCTTAAACTCGAGTCTTGCCTACCTTTGGCGAGCTCAGGCTTACCGCTCACTAGATCAGTGAGTGCGAGTGTCAAGCTCAAGGCTTGCTGATTTGGCGAGGCTCGAGGCCAACGAGCCTCGATACAGCGATCACCATTAGGTCGTGTGATAATCCTCAAGCACTTGAATAAGGTTTTTTCAATGGCGGAAGGCGATCTCAAGAAATAGCAAAAGATGGTGACCTGCTGAGTTTCTGTCTTTGGTCCTCCCTTTTTTGTCCCGTTGAAGTTGAAAATCTAGTGCCAATTTTGAGGTCAATCTTGAGGTTTTTAGGGGTTTGTTTATAATCATCAATGATTGCCTCTATGAGGTTCACGCTCGTCGATCTGGTGAGCCTTGAGCTCGTTGGCCTCGTCAAATCAACAAGCTCCAAGCTCGCCGGCCTTGAGCCTCGAGCTTGATGCTTGTGCCCACCGATCTATTGAACATCGAGCTTGAGCTCGCTAGAGGTGGGCGAGCCTCGAGCTCGCCAATGAGCTCAAGGCTTGCTTGTGCCCAGTTGTCGACTGTCGCAATGGCCGGCGAACAGCCAAGAAAAAAGAAGAAGAGGAAAACAAAGAAAATAATAATAAAAATAAATAAAGAGGAAAAGAAAAATAATTTAATAATCGATTTTTTAAAACATAAAAAATAATTAAAATTGATTATTTAAAAATATATAATATAATGAAAAGCGATTTTAAAAAAATAAAATGATAATAAAATTATTGAAAAAGAGTGTATGGAGGAAAATATTTTCCTTACTAAACAGTGGAAAATATTGTCCATTATATTTTTAGGTCACACTCGAACACCAAAAAATAATTACATTTTGCTGGAAAATATTTTCTAGAAACGCAACATTTTTTTGTGAAACAAACAAACTGTAAGTATTAGATCTTTTTGCTTCTTTGTTATACACTTACAACTAGGGGTGAGCATGGTCCGAGTTGGGCCGGTTCACCCCTTAACCCTAGAACCAACCCACATAGTGTCGGTCCTCAATTTTTGGGACCGAGGACCAACTCTATTGAGCTTAGGACTGAGGATCGGATTGACCCAATAGGTTCGGCCCGGTTTTAGGGTCAACCCAGGACCAATCAATAATTTTTTATTTCATTTTTTGTACTCCTTAAAAAAAATGATTGAGAACCGAACTAACCCAATGGGTTTCATCTGATTTCAAAGTCAACCTAGGACCAACCAATAATTTTTTATTTCATTTTTTGTACCCCTTAAAAAAACAATTGATGATCGTATTGACCCAATGGGTTCAGTCTGGTTTCAGAGTCAACCCAGGACCAACCAATAATTTTTTATTTCATTTTTTGTACTCCTTAAAAGGGCAATCGAGGATCATACTGACCTAATGGGTTCGATGATGAGTGAGATCAGCTAAGAAAGGCAAGTAATGAGGGTCAAGTGGGGTGAGCATCGAATAAAATGAGCATCGAATGTCAAGCAGGAAGCAACAAGCCAAGCAAGTATTGAGCGGCGAGAGGCACAAGTGACCCAAAGCGAGCAAGGCGAGTGTCAAGTGGTGAGCGGAGAAGTTGTCTCTTTCGATTTTGGCAAATTGAAGACTAAGAGAACAAATAAGACAGACGGAAAAGAATACTAGAGGATGATACCATAAGGAGCTGTTTATGCCTTTTTAGACGTCATGAGAACTCCTTACAAAAATATTTTCCTCATTCGTAAATTATGACTATTAATGCTGTAAAAGACATTAAAAATTTAAGTTATTAAAGAATAATGTAAAATTACTTAAATTTCTCACTAAAGAACTACTTAATATTGTTGATGCCGTTTATTTTAAGGTTTTCTCTATATAAAAAAATTATAAGTAATATTATATATATATATATATATATAGTTAGGGTTGGTTCGAGTTGGCCCGACCCGAAACTCTTAGGATCGAGGACCAACCCGCACAATATTGGTCTAAGAATTCTAGGATCAAGGACCGACCCAATCTCCCTGAGAACCGGACCAGGACTGGCAGGGTTGGGCTGGTCCAAGGTCGATCCAGGGTTGACCCTAGACCGATGCTCACACCTAATTGCAACTGTTCCTGATTTCATTATTCTGAAGTTAGATCAAAATATTTGTTCCCGTTCTCGAAGAGACGTTTACGTGATAGGAGAGCCAATCTTACATCCTAGATGCCCATTTAATATTTCATTTCACGTGGAGTTATTGTTGGTCACCTAGGTGGCAAACGAGAGAGGATACTCCATATCAGTTGTCTATAGAATATATAGTGGACACGTAGTAAGTGGTACTTTCAGATTCAACCTTGTCATTTACAAGGTAGAATTTGTTAGAATATTTAAAGAATAAACCACAGATTCATCTATAGCTTAAGCTTTTAGAACAGTTGGCTGTAGTCCCTCAAAATCTCACAGGGCATCAGAGCTGGAGGTCCCGAGTTCAAATCTTTCTAGGCCTTGCTTGTCTCATCAATTAAATTTCCACACTTAGTACTAGGTAAAAGATCAGACTAAGTGTGAGGGGGAGTGTTAAAATATTTAAATAATAAATTATGCATTCACCTAACAGCTTAAACTTTTAGGACAATTGGTTGTGATCTCATCAAAATCTTATAGAGCTTGTGAGATGCAATGCCGATATGTTGTTCGAGAAAAGTAACGAAGGTTGACGTTGCTAGATCTTAATGTCACGTAGTATATTGTGATCTTTCCAAAATTGTATAGAGCATGAAAAATTGGATTAGTTGTGAGATGCAATGCTGATATGTTGTCCGAGAAAAGTAACGAAAGTTGACGTAGGTAGATCCCCAAAGTCACATAGTATGTATGAAATCCAAGTGAGTTCAGTTGTAGAAACAAGAGCTCGGTATGCAGCTTCAACTATGGAGCGGGCCATAGTAACTTGTTTCTTGGCACACCATGAAATACAATTTGATCTTAGAAAAGTACAATAACCAGTGGTAGAACGTCAGGTAATTTTGCACCCAACCCAATTTGCATCGGCAAAGCTAAATAAATGGAGAGAACTACGATACAAAATGCGAAGCCCGAGGTGTAAAGTGCCGTGAACATATCGCGGAATACGCTTTACCATTTGATAGTGAGCAACAATTGGGGCATGCATATATTGGCAAACTATGTTGACTGCAAGTGAGAGATCCGAACGAGTAAGGGTAAGTATTGAAGAGCGCTTACAATGCTTCGAAAATGGGATGGATCACCGTAGGGCTTACCACCATTTTTTAGGGGTGGTTGCTTGATAGCTATTGACATAGCTATTCGCTTATTGTGATATCCTGAAATTTGACCATTCTCGAGATATATGAAATGGTTATTTCATCAATGCACTGACAATAAAATTTACTCTAAACTGATCACTTATGAGTTAACTAATCTATTAGGAAATGCCATAAAGGATTAAAACGCGAATGACCAAAGAGTTCAATCAGAGATAGACTGCTTGACCATAAGGATTGACAAGGGACAATACTACACTGTTACAAGTCAATTAGTGAACAGATATAAATCGATTCGACAGAGGTACGTACTTGGATTGTGGGTGATTTCGCATGATTACGTTGCTTGCTGTGAACGATAGTAAACTGATTTTCTATTGATCTTGTATTCATAGTGAGTAATTGATTCCTCGCGATTACATGATAATCGAGGGTTATCCATGATTTGAAGAGGCACAAACGTGGATAAAAAATTATCCACAACGGGTCAAACACGTTAAAACCCCTAAAAGTCACTCGACAATTTAGGTCGTATTAAAGTTGCAGTTGATCGATAGACACATAAATTTTGGCAACTCATTTAGTTATTTATCACATTAAAAATTAGGGATTAATTTTTAACCTTTAAGCAAATATATTATAATTAAGTTGCATAGCATATAGTTTTAGGAGCAATTTGTATTTGCATTGGACCAACGACGGATGGGTTCGACTTGATTCGGAGCTTTAATTTGACGAGTTGGACTAAGCCCACAAAGAGAGCAAATTAGCCTGAGCCCTCTTTTTAATGACCAAAAATTATATTGTGAGAAATAGGGGTTTGATATTTTCAGTGATATGACGATGGATTTTTCAAAATTCTCGAGCAAATATTACGAGCTCATCTTTGCAAGATTTGAAATTTGAGAAAAATCTTATTGCAATCTTGAATCTTTGGTAATATGTGATAAAATAGGTGGAGAATATTCATTTTGGAAAAGAAATCAAGAGGAGATATCAAAAAGAAATATTGCGTTTGGGAAAAATCTTCATGGATGTTGATTTAAAACCCTAGTCCACTCACCTATAAATAGGTTGCTATACTACAGAAGAGGGGGCTTCTCTTTTTATCACTGGTAGAAGGGGCCTTCCTTCAGTTTTTGAGAGAAAAAAGAGGGAAAAGGGCCCCACAATAGAAACACACGGCCATTGAGAGAGCGTTCTGCAACGTGAGAGAGAGAGAGAGAAGAGGGGTCCTTCGGCCAAGCCTCGGTTGAAACGCCGCCGCTCGTGCTATCCCTCCGCCATAGAGCCCGACGACATTGAACACCTAACGCCGTGAGCTCCAACTCAACGACTAAGCTGCTGTGCCGACGTGCCCCGAGCTCTACCTTCATCGTTAAGTTCCAGCAATTCCAGGAGAGGTTCTTTTGCCAAAAGTATTTACGTTGAATATTATCCAGTCAAAGAAGACCATTCCGCTTGCTACATGAAGAAGATCCATTCACTTTGACTTGCAAAAGATGTCAAAGCCAACGTGGTGAAGTCCGAACTCCAAATTCAGTCGTGTGGGCGAAAAGAATCAACCCACAATTCGACGCGTTCCCTCATCATCAAAGGCCACCTGTTCTGCCTCGCCTACAAGTCATCCGTGAGCGTCTTCGTCCATCCCTGATCTCCACCAGCGTTTCGAGATCCATTATCAAAAGAACATCACTATTACAGCATACAACGGTCCTGATTCAAGCGGCCACGAGCCTGTCGTTGCCAATTGCCCACAATCGCCGATCCACGAAGCTTCCTGACGATGAGCAGCTGCTCGTGAACTTAAGGTTTACTGAACCATGTCAGCTTCGGTCGTGACTCACTATGTCACCACGGCCACTCACCACCAATTGTCGCATATCACCTTGAATAGCCAGTCATTGCTGTTCGAACCATCGATTGTGATCCGCTGCCCTGTTTGAATTTGGAAATCATATCCTTCGGATTAGGTGAAGTTATCATCCCAAGTTGATTTGAGTATTTCATTGTCTATTTGATGCGTGTTGATATCTAATTAAATATTTTTGAGTGATAGACATCTTCATTTAAGATTTGTTTCCTATCCCCAACCACAAATCAATTTTTTTATTCCATCTATAAGGCTTTAGATGGAATAATTAATATTGCGGGAATAAAATTGGTTTCTTGATCTTTAAGGCTTAAGATCAATTTATCGATTTTATTGGCGAAATAATCAAGTTTGATTTAGATATAGTTTCTAAATTCGAACGATGGATAATATTTTTTATGACCGTGAATGATTTGGTGCTTATCTTTTAATTGCTTTATTTATCCCAAAAATACAAAAAAAAAAAAAAAATTGCATTTGCATGTCATGTAGATTAGAATTGATTTCCTAGATAGAATTGCATGATAGAATAGTTAGATTCTTTTCTAATTATATTAAAATGCATGTTTAGATAGTATCTAGGTTAGATAATATCGTTGAATTAAATTGCATGTCGAGATAAATTTCTAAGTTAAGATAGGATTTAGATTGCTCTATTTCCTAACTTAAAATAGATAATATCTCACTTTAGTTAGATTTTTTTATTTTTAGCAATTTTTAATTACGAATTTTTATTTAAAAAAACACATAAAAATATCATGCGCATGTTATATAGAATTGGGTTCATGAAATGCATGTCATTTAGTGATTGTTGCTAGGTCCATTTAATTAGAAAATTGTCCGTTATTAGAATTAGGTCATTTGGTTAGATTGCATTGCATATAGATTAGATTTTTTATTAAACAAGAAAAAAATCATAAAAAAGATTGAGTGATTGCGAATCATATCTAGGGCTTTTGATGTAAATTTTGAGCTAATATTGTAGATGCTTTCGTTGCTACGAGGTAAGTCCTGCAATTTATTCACTGCTTTATCTAGGTGTTAAATTGGTGGTTTGCATACTTGCATGATCACCTCATATGTTAGGGACGTAATTTAAAATTAATTCAAGCTACTTACCAAACTTTTTTTCAAAATAAAAGAGAAAGGTACCAAAAGGGCGTTAGAGAAATCTAGCGTAACCAAGTCCCCGAACTCATAATCTCTGGTTCGTAAGAGTAAAAGTAAATCTCTCGTTACTTTACTTGGGTTTCTAATCAACCCACCGAAAATAGATTAGTGGCGACTCCTAATTAAAAATCATTTGCATGTTAAAGAATTTGAACCTAAGTCGCGAATTGGTATGGGCATGAATGGACCTAGACTTAGAACCAGGGAGGACCAAGAAAATTTTCTGCAGGTATGCCTTCCCACAGTGGGCGAACAACTCCCGTTCAAGCCTTTCAGGGATAGCCTTTTAGCAAAAAACCACTCAGCTCTTTAGTTCAGAGCCTAGAGACATCCATAAATACCAGGATGGAAACGTTTCTAACCTACCCAAGCTGCATTTCTTGAAGGATCCTACCAGGCTGGAGAAGAAGAGGGATTTAGAAAGCCATGAGAGATTTTTCAAAGCACACACTTTACTTCAGGGGACTCTGCCCAACACAATACATCCTCCTCGCCTTTTATAGACGATAAGAGGTCACAAAGACAAGCACGAGGACCAAGCTCACGGGTCCAGATACAAATAGAGGCACCGGAAACTTCCGAGAGGGAATTATTCGCACACTATGAACAGTAACTGTACTGTGAATAGTACCTTCCCTAGCCTAGTGCTATAGTAAAAGTGAACATTGGATTGCTACAGTGAAATTGTACGGACTCAGTGATCTCGTCCGTCATGATCATTGTAATTATAGACTGAGTCATCTAAGCTGTCTTCTAGGAGATGTGCCTCGTATTTTTGTTCAAGAGCTTCAAGGTCTTCAGGTGAGAGGATTTGGTTCAGCCTTCGTGATGATGATGCTTCTTTATGAGCCCAATGGGATGCTTCCTCTTCAGCGCAGTTTGTGTTGTCATCTTCTTGAGTGTCGGTAGGGATGTTTGGCTGAGGCCAGTTGGATGGCTGTGCATAAAAGGATGTGTCCATGCTTTGGAATAAGGACGAATGTCTTTGTTCGTAGGGATCCTGGGACAGAGGACCTCCAAAGCGTGCATAGGGATCTTGAGTGGATTGGACAATTTCATCTGTTCCTGTCATTTCATGATCTTGAGACGATGTAGCTTGTTTGTATTGCCTGAGTGCTTCCTTAGCTTCTGGTGCTAGGTCATAATGATCCCACCTAGTGGATACATTATTCCAAACATTTTCAGGAATGATTTTGCTTTCCTGGCATAATATTCTCTGAAGTTCTCGATACTCGTGTCCATAAAATCTAACAGATCTTGGATAATATTTGTGAATCCGAGCTTCCCGGCTGTCCAAATGATGTTTATAGGATGTGGTTCCTATTTCCTGAGGGGCATTAATGATACTTCCACTATTTCTGAAAAAATGCCATGGACGTCTGAAAAACAGGATGGTATGGACTTCAGGATTTGGTGTCATGGTTCTTAGTTCTCTCTCCAAGAGATGTTTCCAATAAATGGGAGAATAGAACCAATTAAGAAAGTCTAAGAGATTCTTATCACTTTCTTTCTCAACATTTATTCCGAGTAAAAATATCCTGGTGAGGTTGGCAATGAATCTTCTGGTTGGAATTTCAATGGCTATTAAGTACTTATTGGTTAAGTACCATAATAGCGTTTTGAGCTGATCAGGGAAATCATCTTCCTTCCAAATAAGAGGATGAATGAATGGGTAATCTGAATTTAATCCAAAAGGATAAAGAATCGAACCTCCATTGAATCTGAACAGGTCTGTGTGGCATTGCCACATAAGGTCTTCCAGGTTCTCAGCAAGACTGTCGTTCTGGATTTGTTAAATAATCTCCTGAGGGTATTTCCAACTTTGCAAATCTTTGATCTTCTCAATCTTGTATTTTACGCCATGATTGAGCATGTGGAAGGCAAGCCTCTTGATGTACATGTTGATTTCGGCTGGTGCCTTTGATCTTAATAGGAAATCAGCAAGCACATTCTTCTTTCCAGGAATATGTTTGGTTTCAAAAGAGTATTTTGAGAACCATTCAGCCCATCGAAGCAGTTGAGAATTTGGGATCTGTTTTTGTTTAAACTTGGTCATCTGAGGAAAAGATGCCATGTCTAATACTACCAGGAAGTGGTGGCCGATGAGATGAAACTCGAACTTTTTTATTCCATTTTTTTACTGCCAAGATTTCTTTAAAAGTGGAATGGTAATGCATTTCAGCTTGGGAAAACTTTCCACTTTTGTGAGCACAGAGGTGTCTCTTACCATCAATTTCTTCAAAGAGGATGGCTACCTAGTATTCATCACTAACATCAGTTTGAAGAATTCTTTTTCTTATTGATGGTATTTGCAATGGTGGGAGATTCTGTATAATCTCCTTAAGCTCAGCGACTGCTTTAGTCTGGGGTTTTCCCCAAGTTGGGGAATTCTTCTTCAGCATGGATTGCAAAGGAATCAAGAGTTTTGCAATGTTTGGGACAAAATCCCTGAGATAATTGATTATTCCAAGAAATTGCTGAACTTGTTTTGTTGTGAAGTTATCTTCAGAAACTTCATAATTCTTGAGCGATATGTGGCCCGGGTAATATGTACCTTTGTTAAGGTGCATACCAAGAAATTCGATTTCTGTATGGGCGATATTCATCTTTCTTTGAGAAAGCATGATACCATGTTTCTTCACGATTTCTGCAAATTGCTCAAGGAGTTGACAATGTGACTACTCATCAGGACTGTAAAGCAGAATGTCGTCAATGTATACGGCTGCACTTGACAAGATTGGTTGGAAAATACGACACATGGCCTTTTGGAAAAGGGATGGTGCTACCTTTAGGCTAAAAGGGAGAACTTTCCACTGGAAGTGCTGGTTTGGGATACAGAATCCTATTTTGGATCTGTCTTCAGGGTGGATGCCCATTTGCCAAAATCCGGCTTTGAAGTCGAATTTGGAGTAGATATGGGCCTTGGTTAGACCAGTAAAAAGAGTCTCTGGATGGTAACGGGAACTTATCATCTTGGAGAAAAAGATTGAGAGGTTGATAGTTGATTACCAATCTCATTTTTCCCCTGTTTTGCTCAGCACGCTTATTGATATAAAAGGCTTCACAAGCCCATTGAGAATTAGAGATTTCAATAAGACCTTGTTGCAGTAATTATGAGCATTGCCTTTGAGCTAAAGCCAGATGTTCTGGCTTCATTCCCGTATGGCTAGCCTTGGTTGGATTGATATCTTCATTCTTTTTGAACGGGAGGCGAACAAAGAATTCTGGATTTTCCCATAAAGGCTGGGAACACTTTTGAGCGAATTCCGAATGGGATTTTGAACAAGATTCTAACAACTTTTGCATGATTGGATCTAGTAGACTCATTTGAATGGAAAAGAGTCTCTTAATATTGACGAACTCAGAGAATTGATCTTTATATCTAAGACATTTTCCAGGAATGATGCGAAGTTGAGAGATTTGAGTCATGATATCCCACTCAATTATCAAATCTTTATTGGGGAGATTTGATCCAAAGATCTTTGTGGTTATGGAACACGGAGGAAAAAACTTGACAGTTACTGGAGTGGTCCTGACATTTGTAGAGAAAGTATCTCTAGAAGTAGAGTTGAAATATCTGACATAGGGAGTCCAATATTCTTCAGGCAGGACTTTAGTATCTAGAATGGAACAACTTGCTCCAGTATCAATGAGAGCAATAACAGTGATTGGTTCGGCAAACTTTGAGGTGAGGATTTTCACTGGGAAATGGGGGCAGTGAGTTTGGCTTGAAAATATGTTAAGGCTTGGTTCTGGAGATGTGGGGGATATGTGAAAAATGTCTT
Organism: Eucalyptus virginea; assembly: GCA_014182375.1. NCBI lineage: Eukaryota > Viridiplantae > Streptophyta > Magnoliopsida > Myrtales > Myrtaceae > Eucalyptus > Eucalyptus virginea. The sequence continues at coordinate 42,378,111 of CM024516.1, read as the reverse complement.
CAAATTCTGAATCTGACTCAGTCTCATTGGGAGTTTGGTAAAAGGGGATGATACAAAGAGTTTGTTCAGATGGTTCTTCATCAGCAGAGAATAAAGATTCAATATCATCATTTTCAAGAGAAATACCTGTTTCATTCTCAATGTGATGAATTAGATGATTCTGACCTTTTCTTGCTTGAGGACAATTTTTTGCAAACTGTCCTTTCTGATTGCATATGAAGCATCGATTTGACTTCTTGTAGCCCTTGCGATCTTTCCTTTTGCGTAGGTATCGCCATTTTTTCTTTTTCCGGAAATACTTGGAGCCATGTCTGGAGTTCTTTATCCAGAACTTCTTGTAATGTTTCTTTTTTCCGGGAAAACTTGCCACAAGTACCATCACGCCTTGCTTAGAACATTTAATTTTTAACTTCTGGCGAGAACAAGCTGATTCAAGGCGCTTGCCATCTGTGATGTAGGTACGGACCATTTGGCATTTTAAGCATAATTCTTCGAGGCATAGATGGACTTCTTGCTGTATTTCTCCCAAGGGAATATCTTGTATTCTCCTTTGTTTTCCGAAGAAAGATCTTTCAACCATCTAGGATAGTTCTTTAGGGATGGAAGTAAGGAAAATATGCTTCAGATTTGGATCTGCGCCAACCTGGTAAAAAAGTTGGAGCATCACTCGATAATGCTTATCAAGATGCTTCTTCTGGAGGGAGCAGCATTTTCTGTCGAAAAATTCTCTTCTTTTTATCTCTATGAGATCAGTGGGTTTTCCCACAAAGACATGATATAAGAGAGTGATGGCACGGCCGAAATTATGTGACATTAGGAAATGGATCTGGTCTTGTTCTGAAATTGATTTCCACCAGAGTTTGAGGCTGCCTGTGAACCTAGTGACAAAGTTGTAAATGACATCATTCATATCATGGTTGGTGATAGACTAAGTATTCAACAAAGTATGAAATTCCTCAAGTCTTTCTGGCCATTTATAATAAGGAATATCATCAATGGTGAAAAACTGTTTTGATGCTATGGACACATGCTGTGCAGAATTGCTTGTCTGAAAATTTTCTGGCTCAAAATAGTTTGATTCCGTCTCATCATGTGGAGGATCAGCCATGAATATTGATGAAGTTATTGGCGTAATAGGAAGAGAATTAACTATAGGAATTGAGAAGGATGAAGAGGAGGAAAGAGATACTGAATCTGATTCAGTATTAGGAGAAGTTTGCTCGACTGTAAACAGAATCTGTTTTTCTGGTATGACAAGATTAGGCTGTTGAGTAGTAGAATCGGGTTCCTGAGTACTCAAGTCTTTTAGAAAAGATTCTAATGGATTGGATAACATCATCTGATCTGCACTTTCTCTAATAACAATCGAACTTGATTCTATGGCGGCATTTTTTCTTTTCCTTTGTCCTTCTGCAGGGTTTTGAGGGGATTCGTAGTTCTGCCATATCTGGTTCTTTTCTGAAGGGATCTTCTAGAATGGTAGCAAAAATAGACGTCTGTGATGGTGGAGGCAAATACCCAGTTCTGACAGAAGGTGCCAGTGGATCAAAATGTTTAAACCTTCCTTCTTCGAGAAGATGGAATTGCCTCTTGAGCTTTTCTATCTCGGCTTTGGGCTTTCAAGATAATTATACCCAAGATGTTGTCCGGATTCCAAGGCATGAAGCCTTTTCTGGAATTCAGAAAGCATCTTTTTGGTGGTTTCATCATACCTTCGGAGATCTTGTTGCACATTTCCAATCTGGGAATCAATTGCCTTGAAGGCATTGTATTGTGCCAACAGAGTCTTGATTGCCAATTTAGAATAGCTTCAGCAGCAAGAGTCTTTTTCTGTCTACCATGTTCATCCACATCAGTGGGGGTTGCTATCTTTGGGACATGACGATATCTGTTTTGTGGATCAATGAATTCCTCGGGAGCAGGAAACGAAAGTTTTGAACTTTCTTTAACAAGAGGAGGAAAATCTGTATCATGGAACATAGTAATGGAAGAAGTGGGTGGTGTTGCTGCTGGAATCCTAAGTGGGTAAGAATGCTTCTTAGCCCATTTTAGGATTGGCTTATACAACGGGGAGAGAGCTTGTTTTTTCTAGGGAAGAGATGGTGGAGGTGATTTTGGTGGGTCTGGTAAAACTTGGGATGTAGTATTGGACTCTGGTGATGGAGGTGGAACATAGGAAACCATGAACTGGTATTTATCACATTCACCAAGAGTATCAACGGAGGGATCTCCGTTTAAGTACCTTTGGTACATCTTATCCTTTGACTTTTTCCATCGAGGTGGAGATCTTGCAAGAGGATCTACCTCGTCAGGGGAGTTTGTACAATAGGAACATTGGCAAAAAGGATCCCAAAAACAATGACCATAGTTGTCTTTGTAGTAATGGACAGGATGTCTATCACCGTCAAAATGTCGAACAAGCTTTTTTGGATCTGGCTCGGAAATTGATTGAGGAACACATGGTTCAATCATGAAGAGGGTCTGGAAGATAGAAGGACTTTCTTCATTTTCCTTGCCAAATTTGATGGAAACAGTTCCATCTTTTTTCCGAACGAACTCTGAGTCCATAGACTGGAAAGGCTTGTTATGCTGGTGTAGCTTTTCATAGTTGGTAATCCAAGTCTCTGGAAGGAGCTTGGTCAACGTATCCTTCGGGATCTGTCTAGGAACATGGATAGATGATGCTTGATCATTCTGCATGGAAATGAACAAGTCATCTTCATTACCATTGTTGAAATTGAGATCAAGAGTATGATTCTGCACTCGATAAACCATTTGGTAATGTAGGGCTGCAGCTACAGAGTCAGCAATTTGAGGGGCTCCAGTCAGCTGTACTTGGACTTTTAGAAAAGAAAGTAGCTGGGGATCTAAAAGAGCGATGTTGAAGTTTGGATACAAAGTCACAAAGACTGTTCCGGCATTCAAAGTAGTTTGGACAGTACCGATGCAAGCATGCTGATATTGTAAAAACCTGGTATCCAACAAAGCAATGCGTGCCACTACTGGCAAACCTTTACGACCATGAAAGGTAAGAGCAAGACGAACAGCGCCATAATGGACATGAGTATATCCTTGCTGGGCCCATTGTCTAGGAAATTCTAGAGGGATCTGAAGAGTAACAAAGTACTCCTTTTCAGTAGCAGGAATGGGGTGCTGGTCGAATTTGGAGGACTGGACGTACTCCTTGACTTGCTTTGGGGTTTGGTGAATAAGCTGGCGGATGGAGCGGATGGGTGAGAAAGATGTGTGTGGTTTGGCAAAAGCAGAGTAAGGGTTCATAAGAGGAAGTTGGGTCTCAGAGATCTTGATTTCATCACTAAAAGAGACCTCATAGAGATAATCTATTTTAGAAGCATTGGAAACACGAAATTTTGGAGAGGTTGAAGATGAAGGAGATGAAGTAAGAGAAACAGGTGCTTCGAGAATTTCTAGTTCTGTAGACATGATGAGAAGGGATCTTCTCAGCACTGGATTCACCTACCAAGCGCATGGAATGGATAGCTTTAAAAACAAAACCATGGCTCTGATACCATGAATTAGACATGGCATCTTTTCCTCAGATGACCAAGTTTAAACAAAAATATATCCTAAATTCTCAACTGCTTCGATGGGCTGAATGGTTCTCAAAATACTCTTTTGAAACCAAACATATTCCTGGAAAGAAGAATGTGCTTGCTGATTTCCTATCAAGACCAAAGGCACCAGCCGAAATCAACATATACATCAAGAGGCCTGCCTTCCACATGCTCAATCATGGCGTAAAATACAAGATTGAGAGGATCAAAGATTTGCAAAGTTGGAAATACACTCAGGAGATTATTCAGCAAATCCAGAACGACAGTCTTGCTGAGAACCTGGAAGGGAGGACCAAGAAAATTTTCTGCAAGTATGCCTTCCCACAGTGGGCGAACAACTCCCGTTCAAGCCCTTCAGGGATAGCCTTTTAGCAGAAAACCACTCAGCCCTTTAGTTTACAGCCTAGAGACATCCAGAAATACCGGGATGGAAACGTTTCTAACCTACCCAAGCTGCATTTCTTGGAGGATCTTACCACAGTCGGAGAAGAAGAGGGATTTAGAAAGCCATGAGAGATTTTTCAAAGCACACACTTTACTTCAGGGGACTCTGCCCAACACAATACATCCTCCTCGCCTTTTATAGACAATAAGAGGTCACAAAGACAAACACAAGGACCAAGCTCACAGGTCCAGATACAAACAGAGGCACCATAAACTTCTGGGAGAGAATTATTCGCACACTATGAACAGATGGCACATCGCGTGGAACAAGTACCTTCCCTAGCCTAGTGCTACGGTAAAAGTGAAAGTGGATTGCTACGGTGAAATTGTACGGACTCGGCCCGATCTCGTCCGTCATGAGCATTGTAGCTACGGGCGAGTCATCGAGCTGTCTTCTAGGAGATGTGCCTCGTATTTTTGTTCAAGAGCTTCAAGGTCTTCTTGGTGAGAGGATTTGGTTCAGCCTTCGTGATGAGGATGCTTCTTCATGAGCCCAATGGGATGCTTCCTCTTCAGCCCGGTTTGTGTTGTCATCTTCTTGAGTGTCGGGGGGATGTTTGGCGAGGTCGTTGGATGGCTGTGCATAAAAGGATGTGTCCGTGCTTTGGAATAAGGACGAATGTCTTTGTTCGTAGGACACATCCTTTTATGCACAGCCATCCAACTGGCCTCAGCCAAACATCCCTGCCGACACTCAAGAAGTTGACAACACAAACTGGGCTGAAGAGGAAGCATCCCATTGGGCTCATGAAGAAGCATCCTCATCACGAAGGCTGAACCAAATCCTCTCACCTGAAGACTTTGAAGCTCTTGAACAAAAATACGAGGCACATCTCCTAGAAGACAGCTCAGATGACTCAGTCTGTAACTACAATGCTCATGACGGATGAGATCGCTGAATCCGTACAATTTCACTGTAGCAATCCACTGTTCACTTTTACTGTAGCACTAGGCTAGGGAAGGTACTGTTCATAGTATAGTTACTGTTCATAGTGTGCGAATAATTCCCTCCCGGAAGTTTCCAATGCCTCTGTTTGTATCTAGACCCGTGAGCTTGGTCCTTGTGCTTGTCTTTGTGACCTCTTATCGTCTATAAAAGGCGAGGAGGATGTATTGTGTTAGGCAGAGTCCCCTGAAGTAAAGCATATGCTTTGAAAAATCTCTCATGGCTTTCTAAATCCCTCTTCTTCTCCAGCCTGGTAAGATCCTCCAAGAAATGCAGCTTGGGTAGGTTAGAAACGTTTCCATCCCGGTATTTCTGGATGTCTCTAGGCTCTAAACTAAAGGGCTGAGTGGTTTTCTGCTAAAAGGCTATCCCTGAAGGGCTTGAACGGGAGTTGTTCGCCCACTATGGGAAGGCATAACTGCAGAAGTTAAGTCTAGGCTTAGCAATCCATTAGCCAAACCCTAAGTGGTGCACCCGAGGTGAGGTCGCGACAATTTTAATTTGATTTTGAGTATCGAACTCTCAAGGATTCCAAGATCAACCTATCAGACGTTGCCTCATTTATTGCTAATTTGTCGGTAAGTATTAATTTTGAAATAAGGATTAGTAGGCTGAGAATTGGAAGCCAGAAAGGAAGCCGGGCCAAGCGAAGGCCCAATGGGCCTCACGCCCAAATTAAAGGCCCAAATTGGATGAGTTTAGCTCAAGCCCAAACCCAAGCCCTATGTGCATGAACAGTGTGTGTGAATAGTAACTCGCATGAATAGTAACCTAGCCTCTAGAAGCCTAATTTTAGGCTTGCCTTCAAAGTCTTAATTCATTAATGCCCTCTAAAAGTCATGATTACAAGAGACAAACTTTGGTCTTGCAAGAAAACTTGCCACCTTTGGTTTCTTAAATTCTACTTTAATCACTATTTTCTGATTTTATAGAACTTTTTGTGGTTCAAATTTGGAAAAAATTCTTCATGAAAGTCATTCAAAACATCTTATTATATAACACTTTAATTTCATATTTTTCTAAGATGAAATGGTTGGTACGAGAGTCTAATTTTTTACTGTGTGAAAACTGCCCAATGCAGTAAAAACAGTGACGAGGTTGTCTTCTCGAATTTTTATAACATCTTCTATTTGGAATCTGAACATGCTTCATTCACAAAAATTGTAAAGGACATCCATATCTACAACATATTATTCAAATTATTTTATGAATATTTGGATTTCAAAATGGGTTTTCTTCCACGGTCGTTGAATCTGTCCGACAGACGGAACGTTGGTTTGTCTTTGGTGATTTGCTGCTCTTTATAAAAAAAAAACGAATTGGACTTAAATTCCTTCATAAAAAATGTTATTTAATATCTTTTCTATAACATATTGAATTTTCTTAATTTTTCAAATCCATTTGATAAGGTAATGACATTTATTTCAAAAATTGCTTGAAACTATTCTTTACATTGGAGGGGGAGGGCAACATGCCTAAGCTTGGAGGACAAGCCTAGGGAATTGCATGGTTGAGATCAACCCTTGCTCCTCAAGCTTAGACTATTGGATGGCCAAGATTGCTTCTTGCTCCCCAAATTTAGTCAATTGTGTGCTCCCCAAGTTTAGGAAATTGTGTGGTTGAGATCTGCCCTTACTCCCCAAGTTGGAATAGAGGGCCTTGCTCCCCAAGTTAGGACATTAAGTCAAGGGGCATTATATGGGCAACTTCTTCCCCAAGTTTTCCTCTTTCTCCATAATTTCTCTCATTTTCTCTCTCTACCCCTCCCTTTAGACGAATTTTGCTTCATCCCTCTCTCTCATCTCATACCCATTCCTCTCTCTTTCTCTCTTGGTTTGCTGCCCTACGTCGTCGTGCCGTGCCACCTTACCGTTCCCCGTTCCTCAAGCTGCGAGCCACCACCACCGCTGGACCACCACCAAGCCACCAAGCTTCCTTGGTCGTGAGCTCAAGCTACTGCCGCCACCATGGTGCCGCTGTTTGAACCGAGAGCTCCACATTCTTGTCACCGTTGTGCCGCCGTCACCATTAGCTCGCTGTTGCCGTAAAACCATGAGTTAACTTTCTAATCTTTTATTAGGGTGTTAATTGCATATATGGGTGGTTTAGATTAAGGTTAATGGTAGTTAGTATGGTTTAGTTGATAGATTATCGTGATAGGTGATAAGTGAACTTGATAGGTTATCGCAATAGGTGATAAGTAGACTTGATAGGTTATCGCGATAAGTGATAAGTGAACTTGATAGGTTATCGCGATAGGTGATAAGTAGACTTGATAGGTTATCAAGAATAGGTAATAAGCTATTGCTGAAAGGATGATAAGCTATCAAGAAATCGGTGATAAGCTATCACCAAAGGGGTGATAAGCTATCGAAAAATAAGCGATAAATTATCACTAAATAGGCAATAAGCTATCGGTTCAAGGTTGATAAGCTATCGCAATAGGGCAATAAGTGATGATTTTAACGTGTTTTGTACTTGATTTATTGGATGAATTTATGCATGATCTATATTGTTTGAGCTTATTATGCCATGATGTTAATTGCCCAAATCATAAGTTTTAAATGCTATATTCAAAGAAGGTTTTACTTACAAGAAAATGGCAAACTTTGAGGCGTCATGTTTGAGCGCCATGTTTTATGTGCTAAATGGGGCAATTGGGTTTTAAAATGAAAGCGTGCAAAGTTTGGCGGGTTGATTTTAAGGACATGACCACATGTGATTATTTCACCAGAATTTTAAGTGTAAAGATTTTTTGAGATTTGTTATTTAAGCACGAATTCTTTTACACTGGGCTAATTGATGATAAATAAAATTGGCTTGAGTGTTGGTGTGCTTGAGTGGTCACTTAATTGAACCCATCACCCAATGGGAGTTTGAGGGTGATGTCCGATATCTATCGGATGCCTGGGGGGGGTTCGGATGCCGAGTTGCGATTGAGGCTGAATCGATACTCCTTTATGGAATGCCGTATAGGCGGGGGTTCTAGCCGTTGCCGTGCCCGATGGGGCAAGACAATACCCGGTCATGCCGGAAGACCACCAACCTGGTTGTAATAATCTGGAATCATGGTCTCGAGAATAGCATGGTAGTATGAGATGTCACGATATTCTTGAGATGCTGCATGTACAAAATGCTTGAGTGCTAATGCATAGTCTAAGAGTGATGTTATGACTTGCACACGTATGGCGTGGATATATATGAGTTGCATGAGGCATATGTGATTAACTAATGTGCAGGATGCGCCAAGGTGAGGGGTAAGGATGCTTGTGAGTTATTTCACGGCTTTAATATTTGTCTTTGGGGTCGATTGCTAAATCATGTTTATAGTTAAGGTGAAGCAAGGGTTGTTTTGCTATTGATTTGCTGTCAATATAACATTACATGTTTAGGATGCCTTCGAGACAAATTAGCATCCTACTTGAGGTTTAGGTCGTTAACTTGCTAAGATATTTATATATCACTCCTTTGTTGTTTAATATTTTTCAGGCCCGTAGTATGGACAACCGTCATGCTCGGTTCAGGGTCCTTTTGGAGACGAGAGATTGGCCTGGTGTTAGTGAAGTTTAGGTTAACCCTGACCCACTGTTGGTTTTGTTGGTTGGTTGGAAGTTGCCAGTGTAAAGGCTTGTAATCACTAAACTTCCTAGGGTTAATAATAAAACTTGTAAAAGAAGTATTTGGTTTGATGTTGTGGTGTTTTCCATGCTATCCCTGTTATATTTTGGTTTGTTGGGAGTTGTTATGCATGTTCCGTTTGCGTTTAATTGAAAGATAAAAAGAATGGGTCGACGACGCATCTTGGGACGTTGCAAATTTATCAACCATTGTGGGATGTTCAAGTGCTCGAGGGTTCGGGGCATAACACTTACATTGTGCCATTGATGCTTGACTCAAAATATCTAATGCATATTTATGTTGTGAGAGAAAAAGTCCATCAGTAAAGTGATTGACTTCAATGCCCAAGAAATAATGAAGAGCACCAAGATCTTTCATGAAAAACACTTAACCAATTGCTTGCACAAGATGATGCAATAATTCTGGAGAATCACCAATAAGGATTATATCATCCACGTAGAGTAATAGAATAATAGTATGACCATGATGACAATAAACAAATAGTGATGGATCAACAGTGCTGCAAAAGAATCCATACTCAAAAAGAAAACTGTTGAACTTATTGAACCATGCCCTAGGAGCTTGTTTGAGACCACATAAAGCCCATTAGAGTAAGCAAACATGGTCAAGATAAGATGAATCACGGAAGCCCGGTGCTTGTTTCATATAGACAAGAACATATAGATCTTCGTGTAGGAAGTCATTCTTGACATCTAATTGGTGAATTTCCCAATTTTGAACAATAGCAACATATAGTACAGTGTGAATTGTGGATTGTTTAACTAACTGTCTAAAAGTTTCTAAGAAGTCAGCGCCTTCCTCTTGATGAAACCATTTTGCAACAAGTCAAGCTTTCAATCGGTCAAGTGAACCGTCTACATGTAGCTTTGTCTTGTACACCTATTTACATCCAACTACATTAATCGAGGGTTGATTGGGAACAAGTTCCCGTGTTTTATTGATTGTAAGAGGATCCAACTCCTCAAGCATAGTAGTTGTCCAACCAGGGTGTTTTAATGTTGAATGGACAATGCATGGCTCGGGATGGATAGATGACACTGCTATATTGGCAGACTTGGGGTTTGGCTTCAAGATCCTGGCCTTTGAACATGTAACCATGGGATGCAACGAGGATGTGGAAGTTTCAGATGGAGAATGAACTAAAGCTTCACTCTTTGTTGGTTGTTGCACATGATTAGAGAGTAGCAGATGAAGCATTTGAATGCAATTCTATCTCAGCAAATAGACGTGCACGTTCACTTGTAGATTCAAGATCTGTTGGTGAACCAACATTTTGATCAACTTATGGACTAGTGGGACATAGTCCAACGATTAGCAGAAATTTTGTTTATGGTGGACTTATAGTTGAATTCCATTGCAATAGCTCCCCTTCAGTTATGGTAGAAATCTGAGAAGAAGAAACAAAAGGAAAACAATGCTCATAAAAAACGTGTCGAGATATATAAACACGACCAATAGATTGATGAAGACAACAATATCCTTTGTGCTTCTCACTAAATCCCAAAATACGCATGGCAAAGAGCGCTTGTCAAATTTGTTCATGTGTAATTACGTAAATATGGATACTAATGAGAGCCAAACACTCAAAGTAATGAGTAAGCAAGGTCCTTCTTCAATAAGACCGAGAATGGACTTCAGTTGCCCAAAGTAGTTGAAGGAAGCTAATTATTTAAAAATTTATTGTTGTAAAAGTTTCCACCCAATAGTTGAGTGGCATAGATGCCTCAAATAGTGTAGCAAACCCGAGTTCAACAATGTGTCGACGTTTCCTCTCAGCAACAATATTTTGCTCTGGTGTACTTAGACAAGAGAGTTGTAGTTGTATGCCGCATTCATGAGGATGCGTGAGAAAATTCTTGCTCGTGAATTCACCTCCTCCATCGGATTGAAAATTCTTGCTCGAGAAAATTCTTGCTCATGAAAATTGTTGGAAATTACATGGTAGACCTGGAGAAAAGGAAAAGAAAGGAAAGGAGATATCTGCAGCAGCCTATCAACCTACAGGATCGGCAAATCAGCTTATCACACATGGGGAATATCAGGGGGTGCATGATAAAAATTATTTCTGTTCCAGAAATGATTTTTCTGTTCCTGCACCAATTTCGAACAAAACTTGTTTGATAACGCTATGCAAATTTTCTATTTCTGGAATAGATTTCTATTCCAGAAATAGAAATGGAGGAGAAATCAAAAGTAGAAATTTTCTACTTCTGATTTCTTCCGGAAATCAATTTCTGATTTCTCCCACTAAAAATCCTAATTTCACTCGGTTCTCCTCCTCCTCCACCTCTTCTCGCCTCCTCCTCCTCGTCCGCCTCTTCTCTCGCCTCCTCGAGACATCATCTCCTCCGCCTCGCTAATCTCCTCGAGACATCGTCTCCTCCGCCTCTCCTCCGCCTCTCCTCATCTCCTCGAGACATCGTCTTCTCCATTGGATGCTTGGATCGTCTCCTCCACCGGACGCTCTCGCCTCTCCTCTTGCTCATCCACATCTGCTCGCGAATCCACCCCCTCGCCGCGACCCACCGTCCCCGCTTGTTGTCCGAGCACCCCTCGGCAATGCATCTCGCGCTTGCACCCCCGCCGCTCGTTCCCCGCGACGCCGTAAGCCCTCTCCCGCAACAGCATCCGAGCACCGACGCCCCAAGCTACTCCTACTCGCTCGGTCTCACCAAAAGCCGCCATCGCCCCGCGACCTCAGCAACGCCACGCGCCCTCTCCTCATCCAGCGACGAGCTGCTCACGAATCCGCCCCTTCGCCTCATCCAGGAGCCCTCTGCAGCAGACACCGGAGCCGCTCGAGTTCGTCTTAAGAGGCCCACGACCGTGAAGTGCGCAAAGAAGCGTAACTACCCTTCTCCTCCCTTCCGGTTCGTGCCGATTCCTCCTCTTTTTCTCGCTTTGTTGAGTGCTCTGCTGCATTGCGCTTTGGTCGCGTCGAGTTTGAGGCAGGAGCGATGGGCCGAGACGCCGGATTCGGTGCCGCGATTCTGGATGATTGGGGTTGTTATATGGAGATTCTGTTGAGTGCTCTGCTGCATGATTCTTTCTGGGGCTTTGTAAGTTTGTGATAATCGCTTGAAAGATAGTTTGTCATGGATATGATTGAACCAAACATCCAATCTTGGCTACACTTTGGCTGGAAATTTTGTTGTTGTTTATGCTTGAGTTTGGTCCACAAGTCCTCTTCAAGAGTTGCCGAATAGTGTCATGTCAAGAAAATTGCGAAACCCAACAGCCATGTTCTTATGATTTCTCATTTTATTCTTTTGTTCATTGTCAAGGTTTATGAAATGGAATAAATAAAACCTAACAGATGATATTCAGGTATTTTCTTTGGCATTTTTTTTCTAGTACAAGTGGCTAGTGCTAAGTTTTGGTGAATGGTCATTTAACTAGGTAATAGAGGCTTTCCCCGGTTTTTAGCTCGCTTAAGGTTATATAATAAGATCTTTAGGCTCTTATTATAAATTTCAGATTTTGAAGACAATTTGAAACTGGAAATTTTTGCCCCGTGCAACCGCAGATCTACTCGTTGCTCGATGACAATTTATATTTTGTGGTTTCATACTTGATTCATCAAGATATCCATTGCTTGAGGTAGATTGAGTAATCACATTTGTGCCATTACCTGCATGAATGCGAATTGTTTGAGTTATAGTGAGGTTGCCTTTATTAAGAAGCCTCTGTGAAAATTTGTGATACAAAATATAAAAAGAAAATGGTGCTTTGGCATTAGGGTCGAAAGGAAGGAGAATGACTTGTGGCCAATGAGCATGCATTCTAGGCATTTTTTTGGTTAGATATCTTTGATGAAGATTACCTTAGGGCAAGTTTCATACTTTTGCAGCTATACTTTGATTTATCCCATGTCACTCAACTTTTTGGTATTGTCTCAGTATTTTGACTCTAATTTGCACTAAAGCCACAAACAGAGATCTAATGTGCAAATTCACTTGAAAAAGATACATGTGGGCATCTTTGTGGAGATTCATGCATAGAAAATATGTCACATCTATGTAATTAGCTAGTTACCATATTATTAAAAGAATTGCTCATACAATAGATCAGATTTTCATCTGTGATTTTGATGTCAGGTCAAGAGAGTGGGAATGGTTTTTTTGCTTGTAATATATGGTTGCTTGTAAAATTTTATATGAGGATTATTCTCTTTTTGCTTGATGTGATATCGACATCAAAGTCTACGCGCTTGAACTGGTACACCAATTGATATGGCTCATTTGATGCTCAAGTAGTTAAGGTTAAATGGCTTCCCACAAAGAGGTTTGTATGGCAAAGTGGACTCGAGCCTTTGACCAATGAGCTTGTAAGCTTGTTGGTAACAGAGGTAACAAAGGGAAATCGCACCACTTCTACCTTCAACAAAACAGATGGAATAACATACATGCCGAATTCAATAGCCGGATGGGACTCAATTTTAGTATAATTCAGTTGAAGAACAGGGTCAACAAACTGAAGAAACAATATAGTAGTTTCAAGAAACTTTTGTCACAATCTGGATTTGGATGGGATAATATAAACAATAAGGTTGCTGTGGATGATCAAAGTGTGTGGGAGTCTCACATCAAGGTATCAATTTACCAATGTCATTTTGTTCATATTGTATTGCAAGCTTTGATTATATTGTCTGACATCTGTCATTATTGTATAAATTACAAAATAATAGCGAATGGGCTAAATTCAAAATGATGGGTTTCCTCGGTATCCCGATTTATGTATCGTGTTTGGTGATACATATGCTACGGGAACTATGCATCAAGAAATGCAGAAGAAGTGGTAAAATATGTTTGAAGAAGTGGTAGTGTCCTCGAGAGAGATGACAATGGTGGTGACAATGGTGATGGTGGTAGTGGTTATGCAGTAGGTGATCCAGAGGAATTTGATGAACAACGTATTGATGAGGAGGCCTTCATACCTGATACGACTACTACCTCAAATCTTAAGAAACACAAGCATGATAAGACTCCAAATTCTAAGAGGAGGAGGAAGAGTACCAGATATGATGTTAGTGACACCTGCAAAGCCATTCAAGAAATGATTAAAATCAGGACGGCTCAATCAACAAGTGGCTCTGTGACCTCAGATGCCCCATCAACTGTAGACCCCTACTCCCACGGCAGCCGTGGTTGCCGTCTTAAATAGTATGCCCGATTTAGAGCAGAATATTTACAACAAAGCTGTGAACCAATCATGTCTTCATGCCAGTTGGAGAGAGGCTTTTATCACAATGCTACCTGAAAGAAGACATGGATTTCTTGAATCTCTTTAAACAGATGTTGAGTAGTATGCTATGGATTTATATATTTTGTTTAATTTCACTCTATGACTTATGTATTTGAGATACTTTGGTCTTTTTATGATGCAATTATGAAAACTTTGTGGCTATTGTTGATTATTATTAGATTCCTTACTTATATAATGTGTTTATCTTTTTTTTTTTTTTTTTTTTTTGCATGTGAAGGCATAGGTAATATGGAGGGGATGAAAGTAGCATGTGTAGTGATCAAGTAGCAACAGGTGAATCGGTTGAACCAATCTTTGATGATTTTGATATCGATATTATGATAGCATGGTTGAGCATGGTTGCGGTGGATATGTCTTTGCATTCGAGAGAACCTATTAGGGATAGCATATTGTCAGGACCCGAATGGATGATGGAGGTTCTTCAAGGACATTCAGATAGAATATATGAATCTTTTAGAATGGAGAGACACTTTTTTCTCAATCTTTGTGATTTGATGAAGGCAAGAGGTTGGCTGAAAGATAGTCGATATATAAAGGTAGATGAACAAATTGGGATATTCTTATTTATGATTTGTCACAAGAACTCGAATAGAACTTTATGCGAGAGATTCCAACGTTCGGGACAAACTATTAGCAAATACTTCACTATAGTGTTGCAAGCAGTTCTCAAACTTGCAAAAGAGATTATCGTACCGCCTTCCTTTGACGTGGTCCCAAATGAGATTCTTATGGATCCCAACCATAAACTTTATTTCAAGGTAAGATTTTCATACATTCATTTACAATATCGGTTTCATTTTGTTGCTAATCTTATATAACACTAGTCTTTGATAAAACGACGATTGTGTGGGCGCTATTGATGGTACTCATGTTCATGCTTCTATACCTTTGTCGAAGCAAATTCCATTTAGAGGCAGAAAAGGAGGTACCACTCAAAATGTGATGTGTGTATGTTCGTTTAATATGAAATTCACTTTTGTGTATGCTGGTTGGGAAGGATCTGCCAACGATTACCGGGTGTTATCAGTAGCACTCGAGACTCCTCGCTTGGAATTTCCTCGACCTCCACTAGGTATTTTTACTTGTTCTAGAATTATCAATTTTCTTTAAGATTGTATTGTATTTACAAATCACTACTAATATATGAATATTTTGTTATAGGCAAATACTATGTTGTAGATTCTGGTTATGCATCAATTCCGGGATTCTTAACTCATTTTAGACGCGAACGGTATCATCTAAATGAGTATAGGGGTAGAGCAAGACGACCAAGAACAGCAAGAGAGTTGTTCAACTATAGGCATTCTTCACTAAGGAATGTCATTGAGAGATCATTTGCGGCATTAAAGAATCGCTTCTTTATTTTGAAACACATGCCTGCATTTGCAATTCGAAAAGCAAGCACATGTTGTAATTGCATGTTGTGCTATCCATAACTACATCCGTGATCAAGACAGAAGGGATAGAAACTTTTCCTTATATGGAGATCCAGTACTCATGTGAACCCGTACAAGATGAGGTTGTAGGTGATACATCGACCGAGGAGGAAATTGAGATGAATATGCTTAGAAAGAATATTGCCAATAAGATGGCAAGGGATCATAATATGCCGGAGATTCCATGAAATCGTGTTTTTAATTTTTGTAATGTATTTCTATTATTTTGTATTTGGGGATTTACAATCTTTGCTTTTGTATTGTGATAATGTATTTGATGATTCCTATCTCAATTCTTGTAATGTGATGTTCTACTTGATGATTTCCCTTATTTGTAATGGTCCTCGTTACACTTCGTAAAATTCGCCGATTTTGTAAAATTTGCCACAAATTACCCAATACACTTCTTAGTGTTTCTTTCTAAAACGATTGCTCGATATCGTAAACCATGGCAGCGATCAACATGACACACTAGCATGAAGGGGATTAGAATATGGTTGCCCGCCTTCATTCTACTAGAATTTTGGGAACCTTCTATCATGCTCAAGAGTAATGCATATTGATCTCTTTTTTCTATTGTATGGAGACTATTGATAAGTATATTGTTTGACCGTAATTACCTATCTACGTGGATGCTAAAGAATTTTGTGTGAAAAATTTAGAAAATTTGATATAACATCTCTTACTTTGTATTTTTTTTTTTTTTGCAAAAAAGGGAGACTTTACTTTAAAAAAAAAAAAAAAGTCATACTTTGTATTTGGGTCAATGATTTCATAAGCATATGAAATTTGTAAGAATGTACATCTCATTTGCTCCAAAAAAAGAAAAATTTGTTTTAAGAAATAGAAATTTTATTCAGTTATCAAACGAATTTCTATTTCTGAAACAGAAATTTTGTATCGTTATCAAACAGATTTTTTTCCTCGAAACTCGTCCGAAATAGAAATAGAAAAATTCATTTCTTTCGAAACTATTTCTTGAACAGAAATGTTGTCATGCGCCCCCTCAGCAACTAATGCAGGCTTTACAAAAATTGGATGTCCCAAAAAGGGAAAGCAGCTTTACAGGTATTTCTTGTTGCCTAATAAATACTATATCACGAAATACTTGGATTATTGATTCGGGAGCTAATGACCATATAGCGTGTAATAAAGGATTATTCTCTATTATTCATGAAGGATTATTCTCTATTATTCATGAAGAATTAAATGATCCTATTACTGTGCAATTGCCAAATGGGAATATTGCTTATGTTACTACAACATGGACAATCACTCTTAACTCCCATATTGTTCTCACCAATGTCCCTTATATCCCGGACTTCCAATTTAATCCTATTTCAGTGTCTAGAGCATGTAAGGAAAATTCATGTCGAGCATTTTTCGATGCTGATACCTATTTATTTCATGCCCTTTCAACTAGGAAACTGATGGGCTGAGGTAGTCTCTCTGAAGGATTATTTTTCTGGAAAAGCTTACCCAAAAATTTTGATCATTTTCCTTGTAATAAGCAATCATTGTGTAATTTGACTACCAATGATAGAAAGTTCCTTTTACATTCCAGATTGGTTCATAGTTTCTCTTTTCCTTATCCTCAATGTCAAATTTGTTCGCTTGCAAAACAGTCGCGTTAGTCCCTTTCTTTTGAGGAAAAGTCGTTCAAAAATATTTTTTCCTCGCTGCATATTGATGTTTAGGGACCATATCATACAGCAAACCATGATGGGTCTAGATTCTTTCTTACCATTGTGGATGATCACTCCAGAGCCATATGGATTTTTCTCATGCAATCTAAGGCTCAAGTTGTGTCCAATTTAAGGACATTTCTTTCTCCATCAAAAACCCAGTTTGGAAATACTACCTAAAGAATAAGGACAGATAATGGGAGATAATTTTTCAATCATGAATGTGCTGCTCTTCTTTCCTCACAAGGAATATTACATGAAAGCTCATGTACTTATACACCACAACAAAATGGAGTGGTGGAACGGAAACACCGTCACTTGTTGGAAGTTGCAAGGGCTTTAAAATTTCAAGCCTCTATTCCAGACAATTTTTGGGGGGATTGTGTCTTGACTGCAGCTTATTTAATAAATCGTATGCCGACCAAGGTTCTTGACAGACGAACTCCTTTCGAGGTACTTTTTGGGAAGAAGCCAGACCTAGACCACTTGAAAATCTCCGGTTGTCTATGCTATGCCAAAATTGTAGGACCTAAGGATAAGATGGGTCCCCGTCCTCACCATTGCATTTTTATGGGATATCCCTCTTACAGAAGGGATATTGGGTTTTTGATCCCTTTATAGGGGAATTTTCCATCAGCAGGGACGTCTTATTCTAGGAAATTGTTTTTCCATTTGCTACTAAGGAAACAAGCAGCAATAAGAAAGGAATTTCTCCTACTTCTATAGAGGACAAGGTCAAAGATTCTGGATATGTATTACTTCCTTCATTATCAGATACAAGGGAGTTTTCTACATCAACTATCGACATGACACCCTTAATGGAAGTTCAAGATCAAGGGCAGGATGATGTGATACTTTCAGATTCGCCCCTTTCAAATTCGCCTCCTGTGGAAACTTCAAATAATCATCTATCTTCAGAGAATGATCCTCCCAAGCGTTTCGGTCGTGCCATGCACCCACCTACCTGGACTAAAGACTACATATGTGGAGTTAGGAATTCATTAGGTATTCTTTTCCCCATTTCTTCTTATGTTTCCTTCAATCAATTATCCTGGAGCATAGATGTTGCATCACTTGCATCTCTAAAGAGCGAGAACCGTCCAATTTTGATGAGGCAAGCACTAATCCACGATGGTAGAAAGCCATGGAGGCAGAATTGAAGTGTGACATCTAGATTTTCGAGTCCTGATTTCGATTAGATAAATTGGGCATTTTATTGACACAATTACAGTATTTTTTCTCTGAGTTGACCACTCACGAGATAACTAGACTAGCTGGGTAAGCTATTAAGGACTTTAAGGCAGATAGACTTGAGAATTCAACCAAGAATCGACTTCTCGACCGTGACTATTTTTAGAGGCCATTACGGCCCAGTAAAAAATCGAATTAAAATCAGAGATAGGTCAATTCGACTGAGATGAGTGACCGATCATGGGTGACTCCACTAAATTGAAAAACTCTTGTCGACCGGCACTAATTTGATTTTACTGTCGTTTTGGTACCCTGTGTCCGTATTTGAATCCTCAAGATTTTCACGACAACCGGGAGTCGCCAATGTGTCGAGTGGGTTCATCGTGGCTCGAAGAAAATCGACCACGGGTCATTTATCCTAAAAAGTTCTGAAAACTATCCGGTAGCCTAAGTCATGCTAAAAACGCACCCGAGTGAAATTAACCGTCAATCTAAGTCCGATTTCAAAAATTGAAGTTTCTGTCATGTCACAATAAATTTTAGGAACGTCGATTCAGTCTCAGAAGATTTTTCTGACAACCGAGATTTTTTGGGAAAAAAGTTGAGTTAGGGCCATTTTTTATCAAAATTTGCAGAGAACCGTTTTTATTGTGACATTGGGATGCAAGTAGGCTACATTGGTAAGGAAAAATATCAATTTGATCAATGAAGTGTTGAATGGATTTATGGGGGTCAATTTGGTTTGAAGCAAGAGGGATTAAGATCCAATTGGGAGGAAAACTTAGCAAAATTCGTATGCCCATAGACCCAACATTTTGAATTACCTAAAGGCTTCTAGAAGGGGTATTTTGGGGCTAAAAAATGTGGGTGGATGACAACTCACATGGTGGGCCAAGTTTGTGGGGCCAAAGAGAGAGAAAGGAGAGAACCGGTTCCCCCTTTCTTCTTCTCTCCCGACGCAGCTTCTCTTCCCCCGCCCCCTCTTGTTTGAACGAACCAAAAACAGGGACAACAGCCATCGTCGCTTCGACCAAAGCTGCCATCGTCATCGCGCCGAGGCACCTTCGCCGCCTGCGCATTGCCCGCGCACTCTGTTGCCCCCCAAATGCCCTTCACCTTCCTCTTCCCCCTTCTGCCGACGTCGATTTCTTCTTCCTCCTTAGTGTTGTCCGACACCCCAGCAAATCTGGAATGGACGCCGAGGTAGCCAGCAATTGCACGCGACGCCACCGCCCTTCGCCGTTCGCCATCGTGCTACCGTCCTCACGTGCCGTTGCTGGCCGCGTGCCTTAGCCGCCCTCTCGCCCAGCTCGCTGTTCCAAAGCTGTTGTCCAACTCCGTTTGGCCAGCACAAGCCGCGACTCAGTCGGTCCAACCACCGTGCGCCACCACCTCAACCCGCCGAAGCTCCGCCCGGCCCTAGCCGCCCTTGCTCGCCTCAACCGGCGCTAGATCCACCCCCAACTAGCAGCGAACAAAGAGTGCAGAAATTGGTATGACAGCATCTTTTTGGCCCGTTTTGGCTGGCTTCCCGAGCCCGGATGCTCGGCCCACCTTTAGGAAAGTTGATCCTCGCGTCAATCCCATCGTTTTGGTCCACTCGGCTCATTAATCAAGTGAATTTTACTCACTAATCCCTTCTTAGTTTGCTAATTATGCTTAAGAGTTGATTATATTTAATTAAGTGCAATTAGGTGGTTAGATTAGAGTAGATTAATGATTACTATTAAATGTGATACATGTTAGGTGGTTAGACATAGTAATTAGCAAGTAGAAACATGTTATTATTTATTGAATGCTTCTCGGGATTTTTCCCGACCCTTATCGGGTTTTAATTAGGCAATTCGAGCCTAAATGGAATTTTTAGTAATTAAATATTAATTTCTAATATTTAAATTATTTATTTAATTATTTATTTTTCGGAAATTTAACCGGGATGGCTAGTGACTGGGATTTTATGCTGATGATCATGGTGTAGTCCGTTTATTTAATTGAGCTTTATGTTGTGCCAAATTGGAATTATTGTATTTATTTATTTATTTTCCGAAATTAATTATTTAATTATTTATTTTTCCGGAAATTCAATCGGGATGGCCGGTGACCAAAATTTCGTGTTGATTGTAGTGGCACAGTCGGTTTATTTATTTGAGCTCCACATTGTGCTTAATTGAATTGATTGTGCAATTCGAGGAATTGTTCCTTGATTGATTGAAATTGAGTGGAATTGAATTATTTGCAAAATTGGGAATTATTCTTTAATTGAATAATCTTTGGTTATTAATTAAAAAATAACCGGGCATCGATTGATAATGCCAAAAATATTTAAGTGGACTATGTGGGAGTTATGGAAAGAACAATATTATATTTTGGCTAAAGCCAGCCGTGTGCCCATGCACGATATTTTATCGGGTATGATAAAAGATTAAAAGAAATGCTGTGTGACGTGGCTCGGCGATTATTATATCGCTTTGGTGTATAGGACACCTTGGAGAATGCACGTAAATTGTTGGATAATTGATCATGCTTGTGTGGCGATAATTGATCATGCCTGTGTGGCGTAAAACATGCCTGTATGGTGTAGATCGTGCCTGTGTGGCCGTATTTCTATTTGTCGAGTACCGTGCCTATGTGGTTGAAAGTAATTGGAATGCCTGAGAGCATACACATAAAGTGTTTATTGTACATCACGTTGGCGAAAATAACGCCAGAGAGAGAAAGAATATACATGATTTATGGACATGCATGGTTCGGTGATGAAGGATATCACTGGCGAAAATGACGTCTTAAAGAACGCATGCAATTGTCTAGTGTATACGTCACCTTGGCGAAAACGACGCCCGAGAGCATTGATGAAGCTCTGTGACTAAGTGTACTATTGAAGGTTATATGGAATGGAATAAATGACCTAGAAATGGTCCAACTAACATGTAATCGACTAAATCGATTGATCATTGCCTTGATTTGATGTTGTGAATTAATTGATTGAATGGGAATGACTGTGAATGGTCTTGTTGGCATGTAATCGACTAGGTCGAATTGATCGTTGCTTCGATCAGTGATGTGATTGTTTGGATGCCTATTTGATCTGTACTAATATGCAAGTGGAATCTAAGGCTAAGGTAAGTCCTCTGACTCGTGCTGTGCATAGGCAACCCGAATGGTGTATTGGTTTACTAATCGAGTCATAAGGGATAGAACTTGCTGAGACGTTGTCTCAATGGTTATTGAATAACCATTTCAGGACCCGGATGAGGAGCCTAAGGAGGAGGAATCTGACGAGGAGAACCCTGATGAGGAACCCGAGGAGAAAGAACCCGAAGAGGAGTACCTGGAGGAAGACCCCGAGGATGACCCAGAGTACGACTCGGATGAGGACTGAGATCCCATCCTGTCTTGTCAGACCTTGTTTGCATGTGAATAGATGTTTTATCAGACTTACGTATATATAGTATTGTAGAATACTATGAAATGCGTGTAAAAATGTGTGGTTGTGAATTTTCAGTATGAAAAATATGACCCTGCTTTTCTATCCTATCATTTTATTGTCTCAGGATTTATAACTGTTTCCGCATGTGCTATTAAAAATGAAAGGGTCAGCGATACTTAGTCCTGGGATATCGCATTCTAAAATCGACCAAGTAGAAGGATGTATGGGTGCCCAAGGATCGGGCCGTGACATGAAGGCCTTAATAGATAATCAAACATGGGATCTTGTTACCCTACCCTCACATCGCAAGGCAATCGAATGCAAATGGGTATACAAGATCAATTATCGGGCAAATGGATCGATTGAAAGATACAAAGCCTGGTTAGTGGCTAAGGGTTTCACACATAAAGAAGGTTTCGACTATCACGAAACTTTTTCCCCCATCGCCAAAGACGTCACAGTTTGATCATCTCTTTCAGTCGCAGCTCTTCAAGACTGGTCATTACATCAGATGGATGTTCACAATGCTTTCCTTCATGGAGATTTAGACGAGGAGATCTATATGGAAGTACCACAAGGTTTACGGAGACAAGGGAAGAACAAAGTATGTTGTCTATGCAAATCCTTGTACGGACCCAAGCAAACTTCCAAATAGTGGTGTGCAAAATTTGCTGAGTCACTGATAGTTGCCGATTTTCAACAGTCCAAATTTGATTATGCTGTTTTTACATGGACTAAAGGTACGTCATCTATCTACTTGATGATATATGTAGATGACATACTTATTATGGGCAATGATGAAATAGCTATCAAGGGTCTTAAGGAATACTTGCATTCTCTTTTCCACATTAGAGATCTAGGCTCGCCAAAGTATTTTCTTGGAATCAAAATTGCTCGATCAGACCAAGGAATCTCTCTCAGCAAGAGGAAATTTGCATTGGAAATTATTTCAAAAGTGGGATTGTCGGGATGTAAGCCAGCTATAATACTAATTGAGCAAAATATCAAACTAACTACAACGGATTATGATGCTAGGCTATCTTAGGAAGTTGATCCTGTACTCAGAGATCCCTTGGGCTATCAGAAACTTGTTGGTAAGCTCATATATTTAACTATGACCAGGCCAAACATATGTTATGCGGTGCAGACACTCAGTCAATTTATGCGCAAACCAAAGCAGTCTCATATGAATGCCGCACTAAAAGTGGTGAAGTACTTGAAGAAATGTCCTGGACTTGGGATTCTTCTTTCTAGGAGATGTGACATGAAGATGACTACGTATTGTGACGTAGACTATGCGACCTATCCAATGAGCAAAAGATCCATAACCGATTTTTGTATTAAATTGGGGGATTCTTTACTTTCGTGGAAAACAAAGAAATAGCCAACTGTTTCATTATCCTCAGCAAAGGCAGAATATCAAGCCATGGCCAAAACCACATGTGAAATAGTGTGGTTGAGAGGATTACTTCGGGATCTTGGGGCACAAGTTAGAGGACCAACAAAATTATTTTGAGACAATGATGCGACCCTCAAACTTGCGTCTAACCCTATCATGCATGAAAGAACGAAGCATATAGAAGTAGATTGTAATTTCACCTGAGAGAAAATCCAACAAGGGATGATCGAGACACAAGGGATTGGAACAGAAGAACAACCAGCGGATGTCTTCACCAAACCTTTATGTCAAAGACAGCATGTGTATCTCTTGAGCAAGCTTGGCGTCTTGGACATCTACAAGCCACCAGCTTGAGAGGGAATGTTGGAAGATACACATAAAATATTGGAAAGTATTGGAAGATATGCAAGGATCAAATCATGAGGATATTATTAAATCAATCAAGATCGGATCCAATCTGTATATTATTTCATTTCATTTTTTCTTTACATATACTTTGTAATATAATATCAATTTTGTACATTGAGAAATACACTGAGAAATACAGAGAAAATTTTCCCTCTTTCTTCCTCTTGTTTTTCCTCCCCTTCGACTTCTTTCAAGCAGTATCCGGTGTGTCTTGGAGTCCTTGATAGAAAAGCCAGATGCGTCAAACTCAAAATAGCAAGGATAATCTCTTGTCAAGTGAGAGACAAATAAAAGATTTTTCTTAATTTATGCAATGACCAGAACATTATTAAGTGAAAATTGACCAGTCTCATTGCCAAATTGACCAATCCCAACATGAGTAATCGACAGTGATGTACCATTCCCAATTATCACATTATCATGGCCAAGGCAAGGAACTACGTTCATAAAATTACTTGGATTATCAGTCATATAAGTAGTAGCACCAGTGTCCGGATGCCATTCTTCTTCTTTTGAGTTTGAGATATGAAGAGCAGCCAGGCCTTGGGTTATATTAACATTATGATAACTGTTGTTGGGACGATACCAGCAATTCAATGCCTCATGTCCTTTCTTCTTGCAAATCTGATAGATAAGAGATGGCACTCCTATGTTTGAATTTGGCAGTGCACCAACAGTTTTGGTTTGGTGAGTGTTAATTTCCTGAATAGTGCCGACCATTCTGGTTTGTTTGAGAAAAGCCACGACCCCTAGAGTTAAATGTGGATCCTCTACCCCTTCCTCTAGGATTGTTTTTGTAGCCACCATTGCGTCGCTACAAGATAAACACCATTGGACTGTTTGGGAGCATGGTTGAAGTGTGCTTGTTTCGCAACTCATAGCTTTGAAGTTGTGCAACCACTTCAGCAAGAGATAAAAGAGGAGGCCTACATAGTCGTTTTGAACGACTCATAGCTATCATCAAGTCCTTCAAATAATCTAAAGACTTTATTAGCATTTGACACAAGTTTACCAATGGAATGCAATTGATAGCAAATAGATTTAAAGTCACAAAGATAAACAGATAAAGGCTTATTTTCTTTCCTGATGTGCTGAAGTTGTCCAAGGAGATCAAGTTCACGAGTCACCAAGCTTTGCTTAAAATGATCGGTGAGAGCTTTCCATACTTCTGCTGTTGTTTGCAGTCCAACTGCTTTGGTTGTTTCGATCGATGTGAAATTTTCCGTTTAGTCTCTTTCGCTGAGATTTCACCTTAAGTGATGCATATAAAACTTGCAATCATCTCTCAGTATTTGGACCAGTGTGCTGTTCGTGGATTAAACATTTTGGGCTTAAGTTTTAGATCATCCATTTGAGTTTCCACGCTCCTTTTTGAATAAACAATCCTTATGGGAACAAAACGAAATTTAACGAAAACGGAAGTACTTGATATACTTTGTCTTCCTTATGAGCTCCAAGCGAGTCGGGCGACTACTCTTCGCATCCTGCGACCACTATTATGACCTTGTCGATTCTTCTCTCAAAGACAAATGACGTTTACGTACATTATTCAGAAGCATTATGTGAAGGAAGTTGAGCGTTAGTGTATTGAACTTATTTATGTACTTACAAATCCAAATATGTTATATGACGAGCATTCGAATGTTATGTGTGCGTGCGTGCTTGATTCATGGTATACAGCCCAAACTAATGTAAAAAAGGTCAATATCTTTAACTCCAAGCATGAATGTGTCATAGAATA
This sequence comes from Eucalyptus virginea, assembly GCA_014182375.1. Classification (NCBI taxonomy): domain Eukaryota; kingdom Viridiplantae; phylum Streptophyta; class Magnoliopsida; order Myrtales; family Myrtaceae; genus Eucalyptus; species Eucalyptus virginea. The sequence continues at coordinate 42,352,955 of CM024516.1, read as the reverse complement.
ATCACCGTTGATTACTTCGAAGTACTTGTTTAGAAAAATTTAGACTTGAAATTATTATTCAATTGTTCTGACATGATATTTAAACATAATCCATTTGTTCTTATTTTCTAATTAGGTATCGGTTAAAGTTGGTCGTCATCAGGGATACAACGCTTATGTCTGATTGTTTGATGTATGGAAAATGATAATGTTGAGGATACCCACGTCTATTTGAACAGAAAATCATAATATTGAGAATGTCCATGCATATGTCACGTTGTTTGCGTTGGTATCCTCAACGACCAACTTTAACCTATACTCTACTTTGAAAATAAGAGCAAACAAATTATGTTTAAATAATATGTTAAAACTATATGTCTTGTACCCGTATACACTACCACGCTGTTTTTTTTATTTTTATTTTTTTTATTTTTGATCAGGACACTGCCACGCTGTTTGATGCAAAGAAAATGATAAAGTTGAGGATACCCATGCATATGTCACGTCGTTTGCATTGATATACCCAACCTATACTCTAATTTGAAAATACGAACAAATAGATTATGCACGTACCCACGTGCAATGCCACGTTGTTTGATGCAAAGAAAATGATAATGTTGAGGATACCCATGCATATGTCACGTTATTTGCATTGGTATCCTCAACAACCAACATCAACCTATACTCTAATTTGAAATAAGAAAAACCTATTATATTAAATATCATATTAAACAATATGTGAAATGCCCATGTACACGAGAATCAAGGATTTTAACGTGACACGGGCCTTGTAGACTTGACAACCAGCTTTAAACCAGACTCTAAATTGAAGAAAATAACAAGTAAATTATGTCTAAATATCATGCTAAAACAATTGAATAATAACTTCAATTCTATATTTTCCTAAACAAATACTTGTCGAAGTAATCAACAGCGATTATTTCATGACACATTCGTGTTTGAATTTAATGAGAAAATGACATTTTTGACATTAGTATGGGCTGTATAACATGGTTCAACTACACGTTGCCGATGAAAATGACTTGTTTTGAAAGAGCATGATAAGATTTTGGTGACAAGAAAAGAGATATTAGTTTAATGAATTCCTTATATATGTGTATATATGGCCTCAACAAAAGATTGCCTTTTAGTCTCCACATAATATGAACCTATTCTATAAAACTCTTGAGTTTCAGAAATTTTCTGATTCACAGGATTCATAGATGACAATTGGGGAGCATACTCCAATAACTAATTCATTTTAGCAAGCTAACAGTGCAACCCTAAACATCTAATGGCATCAAACCTTAAGGAAGCAATGGAAAGTGTTGAGAAAGACACGGGAGATATGCTATAGAGATCTTCCAAACTCGGTCTTACTCCCATTACTGAAGGATGATACCCTTATATAGGCAATGCCAAGGGCATTACAAACTTTCAACAATACAGCTATAGGACAACAATAGACAAAGCAATAAAGGACTCACATGCATCATTATAAGATGCTCTTGCAAAGCACATTGACAAGATGCTCTCACAAAACATACAGACACATACTTTGGCCAAAGTTGGCCCCTTTATTCTAACGGTACAATAATTCACAACACGAGGTCTGAAAGATTACTATCAAACGAGGGAACATCCAGGATTGTTTTCATTAGAGTACCTCTAGAGGTTCCATCATTTTAGGTCTAAAGCAAGTTGTAGCCTTTCTATGTTTGGAGAATTTGGAGATACTCTTTTAAGGCTATTGTTGGCATTGGATTCCTTGTGAGGAATTGCCGATTGTGGCCAACTGTTGAAATTCGGGAGATTAGAAGAGGCACCATATTTACATGGATTTAGAGAGAGTGGTTCACCCTAACCTTGGAAGCTGACTGTTATTGGGGTGACTAAGGTGGTTGCTGTTAGGGAAATCCCTTATGATGTTTTGAAGATGACAAAATAAATCAAAGGCTACTAACATGTTTAATGGTTAGGAAAAGACCATGCAGATGATAGAACATGTAAAGGATATTGTCAAAGCCAAAAGACTGAACGGAACTCATGTCCAAAGTATATTATGAAGATTTCCAGACTTCTGTGTCAAAGTCTGAAGACTGCTAGACTTTAGTGTCAAAGTCTATTCTACATCAGAAGTCTGCTCACTTTGACAAATTCGAAACTGAACGTGAATGATGAACCAGAAGACAGACTCTATGCTGAAGCAGAATATGTTCAGACTCAGATTGTAAAGTCTATCGCACTCAGACTCAGATTGTAAAGTCTATGGCTCTCAGACTTTACATCCAGTTCGACGAACGTAACTCAAGCCCAATCATATAACGGCTAGTGATCTGGTTTGGATTCCACATCAAGATTGATTTGATTGATTCAATCTAATTGATTGACGATTGGATCTTGAAGACAAGAACTTTCTATACGAAGAAGCTTTACTTATGGAAATCAAGATTCCGTTTGTATGGGCGATCGGAATCAATTTGGGATTCTATCTTTGTCACTCAACGGCTACCAAATCTTCTAGATATAGAGCTGTCCAATGGGTATATTGGAACACGATTCTCCGGGATACTGTCCAACGGCTAGTTTGGAAGTGGAGGAGTATTTAAGGAGATGAAGAACCGATGAGCAAGTAAGAGATAGAGCATAGAATTTATAATTCCAAAGTCTGAGCGACCTTCGATCATACACTTGTCTTTGGAGAGCTTAAACGTTTGTGATCGTGAGAGAAATACCAAAAGAGTGACTTAATGAGATAGTATGATCTACTACTAAGTGTTTGCACTCAAAGTTGTAATCTCTTATTGATTGCATAGTGGAATCCAGCCAAGAAGGCTGTTAGTGCGGGAGAGTAGACGTAGGCTTGGATTAAGCCGAACCACTATAAACCTTATGTTCTTATTCTCTTCCTTAACTCCTTTATTTTGTTCAAAGTTTATTTTATTCCGCATATATTTGCCAAGGTTTACTTTAAACACCTATTCACCCCCCTTTAGGTGTTCGTACTAGCTTTCACAATTGGTATCAAAGGCAAGTGCTCGGTTTATAAAAGTGTTTTTACTTTTGAGCTAAAGATCTTTTATGGCTAGTATCTTAGCACCGGGACTTATGGAGGGACAAAGCAACACAAGGCCACCATATTTTGATGGAAAGGAATACGACGTGTGGAAGAACAAAATGAAAGCATTCCTAAGATCCAGAGATCCCTTGCAATGGGATGTTGTGGAAAGAGGAATCAATCCCATTGCTGCGTCTACATCAAATAAGAATGGCAAAGACAAAGAAACCAAACCCCCCGCTCCTATGTCTCGGATGGAGTTGTCCAAAAGAGAAGCTCTTGATGCAAAAGCAATTTATTCTTTATATTGTGCATTGTCTCCTACTGAATATAACAGAATCTCTTCATGTGAAACAGCAAAAGAAGTTTGGGATAAACTTCATGTTACATATGAATGGACCGATCGTGTAAGAGAGACAAAAGTAAACTTCTTGCTTGGCAAATATGAATCCTTCAAGATGAAGCAAGGAGAATCAATTGGAGATATGTTCAGCCGCTTTACAGAAATTGTAAATGGTTTAGTATATCAAGGTCAGCCAATTTCTTCCCCAATGAAGGTCAACAAACTCTTGCGAGGTCTTTCAAAAGATTGGAACCATGTCAAGACCTCAATCCGGGAGACTCATAGGATTATGCCACTCTCTGTTGATGAATTGATCGGCACTCTTCAATCCTATGAAGTGGAACAAATCAACGATGAAGATCCCGAAGGTAAGAAGTCCATCGCTTTAATATCTAATGTTGTTTTTGATGAAACAGACTCAGAAAATGACATGGACAATGAAGAACTTGCCTTTATGGTCAAGAAATTTAAAAAGCTGAGTAGAAAAGGAAGGAAATTCGATGGAAGAAATCAATACAAGCAGAATGGCCAGAAAAGAATCATGAAAGAAGATGATGAGCAAGAAAATATATGCTTAACGGCACATTCAGAATCTGAGTCTGACTCAGACACAGACTCAGAATCAGAGTCTGACTCAGGCACAGACTTAGAATCCGATGAGGAATTCGAAGTAAGTCATTCAAAAATTCCTCTAAAAGTTTTAAAGTATATAAATGAGCTTTGCTTAAATCTTAAATCTTCTCTTAAAAGGATCTCTGAACTTAAAAAGGAGAATTCTCGGCTTAGGCAACAAAATCTTTCTCAAAAAGAAAATTTTGAAATTTTGCAAAAAGATTTTCTACAAACAAAAAAAGTCGAGATTTACTTGTCAAAGAAAATGTTTCTTTGAATAAGGAATTTTCAAATATTTCGACAAGATTTTCAAATGGTTAAAAAACATTAGAGCATATCCTTTCTATACAAGTTCCTTACTATAATAAGTCGGGACTTGGTTTCAATAAGGAAAGAGATTCTCTAATTGATTTTCCTAAAGTCAATGAGAGACTTAGACAAAAACCTTTAAAGGCATTTTACAAAAATCATTTTCAAAAAGTGTTTGTAAAACCTGTTGGTCGAAATGCCCTCAAGTGTTTAAATTGTGGAGACTCAGAACACTTTCAAAAAGATTGTCTTAAAGTCTGGAGACATATTAAGAAAAATTGGGTAAAAGCAGCATATTCTACTAACTCTCATGGACCCAAGAAAAAATGGATACCAAAGAAAAGATGAGTTGTTTTTGCAGGATATGAAGAAGAAATAAGAAAGAGGATTTGGCAAGGAATTTTTTATTCTCAATTTGATTTGGGCAATAATTCTCATTATACTTGATATTCGATATATCCTTGGTTGATTGAGATTTTATAATGATCATACTTTGTTTCATTGAAGAAAGAATCGTATGATTTGTTTGTGATTAAATAAGTTGAGATTTGATTTAATACGTGCGATTATTTGAGATAATTCAGATTATTTTGTCTAATTTTATACTCTCAGATTTAGTCATATTTTGCAAAGTGAAAATCTGTTTTACGTGATGATGCAAGATATTCTTAGATACTCAATGATTTTATTCTCTCTGTTTTTATCGTACTATGACTAAGTGAGAATTTATTTTTCAAAATATCATTGCGCATAATATTCTTTCTTTGAATACTTTGTTATGATAAATTAAGAAAGAATATTTGTTTATGGAGATTTTATATTTTGCTCTAACGTCATGGAAGGATCCAAATTGATGGATACCAAAAAGGGAAATGATTTGATTGCAGAAAATTCAATAAGGCAAGAATGATTGTGAATCTATGCAAATTTTGGTGCAATTAGAAAATATCTCCTGCGACAATTGGTAATGATTTTTTTTAATCAACGGTATATTGCAAACATATACCTTGGGTAAGAGAATATTTTTTATCATCCCGCCTTATAAATTTCTACGTGCATTTATCATAATTTTGGATGATTGTTAATTATATTGCAAATATCTTTTGTTATAAATATAAGGCATTGCAATTTTGGCACGTGACAGAAATATCTATTTTTCTTTTGCACAATGCATATCTGAAATTTATGCTCAAGGAAATCTTTTTGATCTCGAAATATATTACTGCATATTCATGGAAGATATATTCTTAGAAGATATATTATATCTAGCAAGGTTGATCCGCAAATCAAAGGAAGATATTATGTGACATTTTTGCAAAGATTATTATTTGTTATATAAGAATTTGCAGGTCACAAAAGAATCTTCCATATGGATTTTGGAAAACTCAATCAGAAAATCATGGAGATTCTATACTATCTTTTGAAAGTTCAAAATTCTATTCCTTGTGCAAAGTTTTTGCAAATTGTTGAGGTAATCCCTTATGTGTCGTACGGAAGGTTGAATAGTTTTGAATTTTAATATTTGATAATTTTATATATGCTATTCAATTTATCTATATGAAGAAAAGGGTATTATATATCACGTGAATATTATTACAGTTTATTTGTGGAAAAAGTTTGTTAAGTTGATGCAGGTTGAATTCGAGAAAAGCTTAATTGAAGAAAATAAATTTTTGCCTCGAATTTCAAAGTGCAAGTGATCGTTGCAGATGTTGTTGCTACAAAGGAAATACTGAAAAAAATTCTGTTCAACAAGCAACAATTATTTCTATTGCAAATATTGTCATGATCACAGGGGGAGAAAGCGAATCCAAAAGAAAAGGAAAAGAATCGTGATCATCTCAAAAAGGCAACAAATTGAGGGGGAGCATTGATCAATTATGGAAAAATCTTTTTGGATTGATCGTGATCTTATTATGAATGGAAGGAAAGGTAAATGTGTTAGAATTTGTTCAAAAAAATCCGGTTAGTGCATCTTTTATTACCTTTTGTCATTAACAAATCTCTTATTGATAATATCATTTTACTTTGACAAAAAAAAAAAAAAAAAAAAAGGTACGTGAATTTTATGATGCATCCGTGATTTTTATTGGATATTTGCTGATATATATGATCGAAGTGAGCTATATTTCATATCTTTAATATTCGATTTACTTTATAAAAGCTGATTTTTGGAAATTGTGATTCATGCAAGATATTTGTTATCATTCTCTACGTGATGCTTTTTTCCATTATTATCGCTTTTTGATTATGACAAAAAGGGGGAGAAGATATGAATATGCATATGTGTTGATTGGTTGATATTATTTATTGCATAATATTGAGCTGCGATTATTTTTCTATATATTGTTTTGCTCAATCTATTTGCTATCTTCTGATATCCTTTGATTTAAATTAATATTTTTAAAAGCATGTTTACAAATCTGCATATTCAGAGATTATTTTGTCATCATCAAAAGGGGGAGATTGTTAGGAAATCCCTTATGATGTTTTGAAAATGACAAAATAAATCAAAGGCTACTAACATGTTTAATGGTTAAGGAAAAGACCATGCAGATGATAGAACATGTAAATGATATTGTCAAAGCCAGAAGACTGAACGGAACTCATGTCCAAAGTATATTATGAAGATTTCCAGATTTCTGTGTCAAAGTCTGAAGACTGCTAGACTTTAATGTCAAAGTCTATTCTACATCAGAAGTATGCTCACTCTGACAAATTCCAGACTGAACGTGAATGATGAACCAGAAGACAGACTCTATGCTGAAATTGAACCAGAAGACAGACTCTATGCTGAAGCAGAATATGTTCAGACTCAGATTGTAAAGTCTATCGCACTTAGACTCAGATTGTAAAGTCTATGGCTCTCAGACTTTACATCCAGATTCGACAGAACGTAACTCAAGCCCAATCATATAACGGCTAGTGATCTGGTTTGGATTCCACATCAAGATTGATTTGATTGATTCAATCTAATTGATTGACGATTGGATCTTGAAGACAATAACTTTCTATACGAAGAAGCTTTACTTATGGAAACCAAGATTCCGTTTGTATGGGCGATCGGAATCAATTTGGGATTCTACCTTTGTCACTCAACGGCTACCAAATCTTCTAGATACGAGCTGTCCAATGGGTATATTGGAACACGATTCTCCGGGATACTGTCCAACGGCTAGTTTGGAAGTGGAGGAGTATTTAAGGAGATGAAGGACCGATGAGCAAGTAAGAGATAGAGCGTAAAATTTATAATTCTAAAGTCTGAGCGACCTTCGATCATACACTTGTCTTTGGAGAGCTTAAATGTTTGTGATCGTGAGAGAAATACCAAAAGAGTGACTTAGTGAGATAGTGTGATCTACTACTAAGTGTTTGCACTCAAAGTTGTAATCTCTTATTGATTGCATAGTGGAATCCAGCCAAGAAGGCTGTTAGCACGGGAGAGTGGACGTAGGCTTGGATTAAGCCGAACCACTATAAACTTGTGTTCTTATTCTCTTCCTTAACTCCTTTATTTTGTTCAAAATTTATTTTATTCCGCATATATTTGCCAAGGTTTACTTTAAACACCTATTCACCCCCCTCTAGGTGTTCATACTAGCTTTCACAGTTGCACTAGCTAAGGAGGGTGATTTGCTTGGAATTCTGCCAAGGCTTGCCAAATGGCAAATTTAGTTGGTTCATATCCATGTGTCTAATCCCATGGCACTTCTTACTAAAATGCGCTAGGCCAAATCCTCTAAGGGATAGTTTCGTATTTTTGATACAGTATCTTCTAGATTGCTCTGTACTTAGAATCGATATATGCAATACCGCATTCGTATGACCAATGTACCTTCACAAAAAAGATTGAAGTACTAAGGTGCTTAAGCTCTAGGAACCAATTTCCAAACTTGATTGACTCTGAATTGATGAAGCTTTTCTTGCATAACTTCAATCGAGTTTTCATCCTCGAGGGCTTCATCAACTTCTTTTGGCTCAACTCAAAGACTAGTGCTAATGAATTCATGAGCTCTTTGAACGAGAATCTGGTTCTTACACCTTCACTAGTATCACCGATGATTTGTTCTTTCGGGTGACTTGTGTTTGAACTTCCAATCCTTAGGCATTTTGACTTTGTTCTCCTCCCGAGATTTGGACTGTTGATGTTGAGTAGTCTTTGTGATTTGCATTGGTGATGGATCTTCATCTTCAACAACATTTTGAATTCCTTTCACATTCTCATCGCACCTGACATTTATAAATTCTTCTACCACCTGTGAGATTTTGTTAAATACACAATATGCCTTGCTAATAGTAAAATAACGTAGAAATATACCATCATTTGACATCGGTTCAAACTTACCAACATTGTCATTTGCATTCTTCAATACATAGCACTTGCATCTGAAAATGTAAAAGTATGATAGGTTTGGTTTTCTTTCTTTGAACAGTTCATAGGTGTTTTCCCCAACAATGTTTGTAGAAACACTTTGTTGATGATACGGCATGATGTTGCAATTTCTTCGGCCCAAAAATAGGTAGGTGTTCCACTTTCAATCATTATGGTTCTTACCATTTCTTGTATGCTTCTATTCTTCCATTCTACTACACCATTCTACTGGAGAGTATATGGAGATGAGAAATTGTGCTCAATCCCATTTTCTTCACGATAATGAGCAAAGATCTTGTTTTTGAATTTACCACCATGATCAATCCTGAAGCCTTTAATGGTGTGTCCTTTTTCATTTTGTATCCTTGCAATCTTTATAAAGAATTTGTAAGCTTCGTCTTTGTGTGCTTAGAAGATTACCCATGTGAATCTAGAGTGATCATCCACAATAACTTAGCAGTACTTGCTTTCTCCAAGATTAATATTTCTCATTGGTTCGAAGAAGTTCATAAGGAGAGACTGTAAAAGTTTGTTAGTAGCAACAGTGTTTATGGATTTGAAATAACTTTTTACTGGCTTACCTAATGAGCATGCACTGCACGGTTCGTTCTTTTCATACCTCATCCTTGGAAGACCACATATTAGCTCCTTTGATGCTGGTTTGGAGGTTTTCTTCAAGCTTATGTGCCCGAGTTTCTTTATGCAAAAGCTCGTGTTTCTTTAACAAATATCAGAAAGCATGCATCATCATGATTGAGATTTGGTAAAAATATTATCATACCTATTTCCAAAGAGTTCTTGTGAAGAAACTTTTCCTTTACATGCATATACCATCTTTGAAGTTGATTTTATATAATGCTTACGAAAAATATTAAGGTGCCTCAATGAGTATGACTTTTTTACATCATGATTTTTAGTGTTCTTTTAGATACCCTTACTTCTTACATACTCCGTGTAAAACTGTCTCATGCATAATAGAAAAAAGGCTGCTAATTCTTTGATATGGTAAATAGGAGACTATATATTCTGAGATTTACCAAATAACAATGCACCACAAAAATAGTTTTTTAAGATAGGAGTGACGAAGAGCACATAAGTTACTATGAAAGCAATGGCGAAGAAGAGCTAGTTCTTACTTTCCAAATAGCAAAAGTTTAAAATTGAAGGGGATCTGGAATAGGAAATTAACTATATTGAAGAAACTGTACAAATATGAAAACAATTACAGTGATTGTGTCTATGTAATGGAAAAGAAAGCATTAATTTTTTATTTTTTTTTGGGTCGTAAGTAAATTCAGTTGTACAGAATTTGGAAATAACCCATCTCAAATATTATTTGAAAAAAGAAAAAGAAAATGAACAGCTTGCATCACATGCACCTCATATATATTATTCCTTGGATCACATGCACCTCCTATATATTATTCCTCGGGTTTCACATTCCTCATAGTCTTACTTTATTTTTCATTTTTATGACCCTCCAATGGTGGGGACGTAGACTTGCAACAGAAGTACGAGTTGACGGCCGTCTCTATCAGTATGCAACCGGCAATCCCCCGTTTTTAGATGCCCGCAGAAGAGAGAGAGAGAGAAAGAGATTAATCCTCTATCGTTGTCCATGCTTGTGAAAATGGCGGTCGCGGCCGTGCGTCGTGCGTTGCTTGATCCGGGGGTGAAGTGGTTGGTGTTGGCGCTCGCGGTTTGGGTGGTTGTATCCGCCTTACACGGCCGAATCAGGAGGAGGGACGCAGGCCTGGCCAAGCTGATGGTGTCAGCTCTTTTCGTTTTGGCCTTCTCCACGGTGTCAAGGGACCTAAATGCGGATACGCTGGCTTCCTTCTTCGCGTTCTGGGTCGCGTTATTGGTGCTCTGTGTCCGCCCTTCGTCGAAATTGACCGGCGCGGCCGAGCTGCTGCGAGGGTTCAGCATGGGCATGCTTGGGCTTTTAGCACTTCGTCATCCGAGGATCGAGACTTATGCTTTGGCTCTGGCGGTTTGGATTGCTCTCTCCGTCTTTTCCCTCCTGTCGGAAACGCCGGAGCGGGACGGCGCGGATACAGCGAGCGAGGAGGTGCGCGATGTCGATTTATGCTTCCCATCTGAATTATGTTTATTGAGCTGAGTCCCTTGAACCTCTTTCTTTTTCTACAGGTAGGATCCTCCTCGTCTATCTCTACCTTCGCTCAGAAAGATTTGGGTGTTTTCTTGAGTTTCAACAGAGGACCAGACATCCCTGATGCATTTATAGACTTCCTGGTGGTTCAACTCACGAGATCCGGGATTTCGGTCTTTGGAGATGGCAAAAAGCTGCCTGAAGGGGAAGACCTAGTTGAAGTGATCAGGCGATCCAACGTATCGATTCCAATCATCTCCAAAGGCTACGCTTCCTCCGAAAGTTGCCTCGTGGAGTTGGGTCTAATGTTGGAGTGCAGAAGAACAAATGGCCAAACGATCATTCCCATTTTTTATGACGTAGATCCCTCGGATGTGCGACTCGTCGGGGGTTCTTTTGAAATATCCTTGAAGGAGCACGAGATGAAGGGAATGGATGGCAGGACAATCGATGCATGGGGAAGAGCTCTTCGTGAGCTTGGGGATTGGGACAGATTTTACTCTGCAGACAACAATTCTTGGTAATTCGATTTAGCTGATTTCACTTGATATTTTCTTAGGACCTTATCTATATAGGATTCATAGTCTTCTGACAGTGAGAAGAATGGTTTTGAGTGAACATGCCGTCTGCTATCGTTACACTCACAAGATTATTAGTCACGACCTATCTGTCCTTCGCTCTTTTCGTGAATTGCTTAGTTCCGCCAGCCCAATTGAGTGTATAATTTAACTCCTTTCTGGTTTTCTCTTTCCAACTGCCATCTTGTTTCTTAATTGCTACTCCTATCCCTAATTCAAATTTAGCAGGTCTAATTACAAGGTTTTAAAGCAACTCCTCTTAGATGTGCTGCAACTGTTTGGTAAGTGGGATGTTGAGGAGAATTTGGTTGGAATTCAGGATCGAGTACAAAAGGTCATGACAAAGCTTGGCTTATACTATAGAGATGGACAATCAGTTGGGTTACATGGTGCGGATGTCCGAGTAGTTGGAATCTATGGCACTAGTGGGGTTGGCAAGACAACTATTGCAAAGGTTGTTTATAAAGCCGTCGCTTCTCTCTTTGATGGCTGTAGCTATCTTGAGGACGTTCGAGAGAGGTTCACACAATCTGAAGGACTCAAGTCTTTGCAAAATCAGTTAATTTCCGACCTGCTAAAGCGAAGCTGCCCAATGTTTACTTGTGAAGAAGGTGCACACATCATCAGACATAGATTTCATAGCACGAGAGTTCTTATTATCCTTGATGATGTCGGGGATTGTCATCAACTTGAACAATTCATTGGGAAGCTCAGTTGGTTTGGTCCAAGAAGTAGGATCATTGTGACCACGGGTGATTATGGTCTTCTTAATGTCCCTGAAGTGGCAGAAAAATATGAAGTCAAACCTCTGAAACCTGATCAAGCTCTTTTTCTCTTTCGGAGGCATGCTTCTCATGTCCTGCAACTCCCAGAGGGATATGATTCTCTGTTCGATGAAATTATATCTGTAACTGGACGAATTCCTTTAGCGATTGAGGTTCTAGCTCCTCTTTTATGCAGAATGCCCACAACATTATGGCAACATACCTTGAAGATAATGAGAAAGCATGTCGATCCAGTTGAACGTGTGTTGATGGCAAGCTTTGACTTTCTTAACTATGAGACCAAAGAAATATTACTGGATATAGCATGTTTCTTTGTTGGAAAGGATATTGCCAACCCCTTTTCCATGTGGTGTGCTTGCGGCTATGATCCTCTTCAAGGAATCAAAGTTTTGCTGGACATGTCTTTGGTGCAAGTTGGAAAAAATAATAAACTATGGATGCATAATAAGCTGAGAAATCTTTGTCAGCAAATTGTCAAGAATGAAGATCCCAAAAGACCTGAAAGGCGCAGTAGGCTATGGAATCATGTGGATGCAGTATCCATGTTGAAGGAAAGGAAGGTACGCCTGGGAGTGATAATGATTTCTTGAGTTGAGCAAGTCAAATAAAATTCACCTAAAGAAGTGCAGATGGACGTCTAATGACACGTGAGAACAATATTTTTGCATTTGCTTATCCTTTCATTTGCAGGGAGCTGAAAGGGTCCGAGCCCTCAATCTCAAGTATGATAATGTTTGCCATGACTGCTTTACATGTGAAGAATTTGAACTCCTGCCAGACCTGAGGTATCTCAAATTGGGTAAAGCCAGAATCATAGGAGACTCTAAGAATTCCCTATCGAACTTAAGGTGGCTTGATTGGCAAGTGTGCACCGAGACCTTTGGAGCTTGTGACCTGCATCTAAAAGAGCTAGTCATTCTTGATTTATCATGGAGTAAGGTTGTGCATGACTGGAAAGGGTGGAGTCAAATTAAGGTAACTATGAAGAGACTTTTTGGCTTGATTCGATTTGATGTCAACTCTATCTAGACATTTCTTTTGTTTTGCAGATGCCACAGTTGAGGATTCTAAACCTTACGGGGTGTACTGGCCTACTGACGACTCCTGATTTCTCTGGTTTTGAGAAGTTGGAGACATTGATTCTCGAGCATTGTTCTCGACTGGTGAAGATTGATGCTTCAATTACTCATCTAAAGTTCTTAGTCACCCTGAATTTGAAGTTCTGCAGTGAACTCAGCATGCTGCCAAAAGAACTTAATGATATGAAAGAAATGAAAGAGCTTCTAATTGATGGAACCTCTATAAAGGAAATTCCCAGCACCCTAGCCAATATGAAGAAACTCAAAATTCTCAGTGCCTCTAATTGCTTCTCTCTGAGTGGCCTGCCCCAATCAATGGGTCAGCTGGAAGCTCTTTCTGTGCTCTTGCTGGATGGTGCGAAATTTGTTGAACTACCTGACTCAATTGGAGAGCTGGTGCAACTGAAGCAATTATCTTTGAGAAACTGCCGTTGTCTCGGGGAGCTTCCAGACTCAATTGGCAATTTGGGAAGATCATTGATCGAGCTGGATCTGTCGGGGACAGGCATTTGCGATTTGCCAGGTTCGATCATGAACCTGCGGGGCTTGAAAGTACTGAAATTGGACTCCTGTTTCGCAAGAGAATTCCCTCGTGATATTGGAAGGCTAACCAACCTCGAGGAGATGCATGCCTTGCGATGTAGGAGCTTGGAAGGGGACATTCCGAGTGATATTGGGGAATTGAAGTCTCTGAGAATGTTGGTTCTAGGATATACTTGTATTTCTAGCTTGCCGCCGTGCATCCAGTCACTTTGCTGTCTTCAGACCCTCGATTTACTGAACTGCGACAGGATTGAAGCATTGCCAATACTACCCTCTAGTTTGACTCACTTGCGTGTGATCTCTAGGAGCATGAAGGCCGTGCCATTCATTGACAACTTGACAAAATTGGAAGAGTTGTGCCTTGGAGATGAAGATCCCGAGGAACTAAAACTACCCTCAACGCAGAGGGTGATGAATTCCATCCTGACCAGGGGGGTGGTTCTCTCCTTTCTTTGGCCCAAAAGGTTTCTGAGACTGAAGGTGTTGGAATTGTCTCATTCACGGATTACGGACCTTCGCTTGAGGGACGAATGTCTCCCTCAGCTCACAAAACTTGTCGTGTCAGGTGCAAACCTCAGGAGAATACAGCAGCTTCCATCAACACTGTCATTCTTGTCAGTTCGAGGCTGTTTGTCATTGAAAAGATTGCCGACCGTCCAATGTTTGAAAAGTTTGAACGAATTACGGCTCTCACACTCTGCAGTTAGAGAGGTTGAAGGGCTTGGAGGGCTAGGAGCCCTGGAGATAATAGATATATCTCACTGCGAAATACGGAACCTCGAAGGGCTCGGCCAGTTAACTTCCTTGATAAGTTTGACGCTTTCGGACTGTGATCATCTCCAAAAGTTGTCTAACATATCAAATCTGAAGATGCTGAAAATTTTAGAAATCCACCGATGCAGGGAGATAAAAAATATTCAAGGTCTACAAGAAATAAGATCATCCTTGGGGAAGCTGCATGTAGGTGAAGGCAAGGATGAAGACTCTCAGCAGGTACACGATGATTTTTTCTAAGTCGTAGTACTTGGAATTTTCACGATATACAATTTTTTTTTTTTTTTTTTTTTTTGGTCAGTCACGATATACAATTATAATAAGTCAATTAACAAATAAGTTTTCTATTATAATATTTTGAACTTCAGGTAAAAATTTGGGTTAATGCCATAAAAAAACCCCAAACTGATAAATTAATGTTTTACAAAAACACCAAAACCAGTACATATTACCCCAAATTAATTTGTCTAAAAAAAATCCAAAGTGGGTACATTTGTGTCACATAGTACCCCAAATTAATTTGTGTTGAAAAATCGTAAGCTAGTATACCTGTGCCATTACATTTACCTGCAAAAATTCCTAGATGTACTTCAGTATGGGGTAAAGGTGACACAAGTGTATCGGTTTAAGATTTTTTATGACGAAAATATTAGTTCGAGGCAAATGCGGTATAGTTATACTAGTTTGAGAGTTTTTCTAACATAAAGACTACTTTGGTTTATACGTGGCATGAGATACCAATTTAGGATTTTTGGTGATATTAGTATTTTGAATTTTATAAGAAAGCAAAATGTTGCTTTTTGTTTTTGCTTAAGCACAAATAAAGGGGTAAAAATAGCACAAGTATCATAACTTTCGTATAACGTTCACTTGAGTGCTACAATTTTTTTTTTTTTTTCCGCTCACTTGAATATTACAATTTTGAAAAGTCGATCACTTGTTCAACATGAATGCCAGTTGTCCATGTAGGTTGTTCTACATGGCATTGCTAAGCGCTAACTTAGACAATTAATAAAAAATTTTAAAAAGTCCACGTTGGAGTGAGAAATTAATAAAAAAATCCACGTAAGATAATTTGTCAAAAATGACATTTGAAAATGATCGATTTTTCTCCGATTTGATACTTAAGTGAGTAAAAAAAAAAAAAAGTTATGTCATTCAAGTGAGCGCCATGGTATTTGTGTTGTTATTCTCTCCACAAATAAACACGCCACAAATGATCATCACTCATTAATGAATTATAACAACTATAGGAAAATGTGCCTATAAAAAATGGACGATGCTATTTTCGCCTCTTTATATGACCAAATCCACACCATTTTCACTAGATAGACAAAATCGCTGTTGATTGTTTTCATAGTTGCATGTTTCTTTTAATTTAATTACTTTCTTATGATGAGTTTCCTTTAAATTCAAATTGTACTCTACTGTTTAGAAACTAAAAATTAGCGTCTTGTTCGTCATTGGTCCAATAGCAATATAGCCATTGCTTCTCATCAATTTCTACCCTCAACGGCTCACTTTTGTGGTTAATTAATTATTTGATTAGTCTTCTGTTCAAAAATTATTTGATTAGTCTCAGAATGAAAATCATGTCTTTTATTAGTCTCAGAAGAAAAATCAAATCTTTAAATACAAAAGAATTGGCGATTTTATTGACATATTTTCACAAAGAGGATGTAATTATATGTTTCTCTCGTTTTCTCCTTCTCTCTCTCGTGGCCAAGGCCATGGAGAAGAAAGATCCACAAGGACATTGTTACGCTGCACCGCCTCCCCAGTGCCTGCGGCAACCAGAGAAGCGCACAGAGCACGAAGGGCAAGAAGTAGAAGAAGAAGAGGACGAGCATGAACAGAGTCTTGATGATGTGTACAGTCAGGTTAAAAGGAACAAATCCGACATTAAACCAGCATCCGGTAAGATTTTACTTGAGCCATCTGCGAGCGTGAACCCTGCGATTTTGCATTTTGAAGAGGACGACAGTGTGGAGTCTTGTCGGCTGGCGACAGGGAGAGAAAGAAAGGGCGAGGCGGAGGGAGATAAGTCCACGATGACTAAGAAGGTCGGCAAGCAGATCAATTTGCGCGACGAGCAGATCAACTTACTCAACGAGCAACTTGATCTGCTGCTCGAGGAGTTGCTCTACGAGCAATTTGATCTGCTGTTCGAGCAGCAGGTCGAGTTGCTCTACGAGCAGGAGGTCAAGTTTCTCGACAAGTTGCTCGACGAGGATCAGATCCTTATCGTCCGACTGATCAGTAAGTCAAATCGCGAAGTTCGAGAAGAGCGCACCGTTCGAGGAGTCGCCCAGCAGATCAAGTTGCTCCACGAGCAGATCGACGCGTGCAGCGGGTCAAGTTTTTCGACAAGTTGCTCGACGAGCAGGTCATTATCGCCGAGCAGATCAGTAAATCAAAGCGCAAAGTTCGAGAAAAGCGCACCGTTCGAGGAGTCGCCCAGCAGGTCAAGTTGCTCGACGAGCAGATCAAGTTGCGCGACGACAGTGTGGAGTCCTGTCGGCTGGCGACCGGGAGAGATCAGTAAGTCAAATCGCAAAGTTCGAGAAAAGCGCACCGTTCGAGGAGGCGCCCAGCGCGTTCGACGAGTCGCCCAGCGCGTTCGACGAGGCGCGCTCGACGAGAAGGTCATTATCGCCGAGCAGATCGGTAAGCAAATCGCAAAGTTCGAGAAAAGCGCGTTCGAGGAGACGCCCAGCAGGTCAAGTTGCTCGACGAGAAGGTCATTATCGCCGAGCAGATCAGTAAGTCAAATCGCAAAGTTCGAGAAAAGCGCACCGTTCGAGGAGTCGCCCCCCACTCCAAATAAGGATGAATTCATTAACAGCTTCATGCTTTTGGGGAAAGGACTAGTAAAGTAAAGCTGTGTGCTTTTGTAAGGGCGAAAGTACATTTGGAATGCCAAAATTTAATACAGGGGTTAGATACCAAAAGTTCAGAAAAGTATTATTATTATTATTATTATTATTATTATTATTTAAAATAGAACATTTGAGTGTCAAAATCTGACAAAGGTAGTCGAAAATTATATGTAATAATTTTTTAATAATATAACTTGCCTAAGTGACATGCTAGAGAGCTAAGTCAACAATGAAGAATAAAAATGACGTTATTATTTTAAAAATATATATAAATATTAATTAAATTAAAAATTTTATATTTATAAAAAAATCAGAAAGAGCCGGCGACAATAGGGAGGCAATGGCCTTCAGCGATTTTCTTTAACGTTTTTTTAAAAATATATATTTAAATTTAGTTCTTAAATTTAGTTTTAAATTTAATTTACTTTATATTTATATTAAAATTCAAATCTAAGGCAAAACAACGCTGTTTTTGCTTTTCTTTCTATGTCTTGTCTCGTCGGAAAAATGACATGTCGGTATTTAGGCTGGACTTTCTTATCATTGATACTTATTTTATTACGATTTCAGTACTTAGGTGTACATTTTCGAATTTTTAGCACTCAAGATCATTCCATGCCAAGTTTTGGCACTCCAAGTATCCAAATCCCCTTTTGTAAGTTTGTTGGGGTTAATTTAGTTGGAGTACAAGGATGAATCTTGCTGTTTTGGAAAAATTTAAATAAGGGCTTGAAGATAAATTGTTTTCTCAAAAGAGGGTTTAAAGTGATTTTTATCTCAAATAAGAATATGAAGTTGTCAATTTAATTTTAATTATGGACCTCAATTTAGAAGCCCCCAAATCTTATTTGTAGCTAAGGGGTGTTTTCAGGCAAAGATTTTTTTTTTTTTTTTTTTCATTTTCTTTCTTTCTTAGTCAAGTTCACACCTCCTTGATAGTAGCATCAGCCTCCTCAACAGCGAGCTTGCATAGATGCAGAACGATTTAAACAATTTAGGAAAAGAAGAAAATGGAAAGATATTCGAGAAGTTTTGTAGTTTTGCAAAACTACAAAACTTTATTGTTCAAATTCTATACACTTTTGCAAATTACCTCCCCACCAGCGAATTTCAAAATGCATGCTCTGCATTTTGCAATTTTGCATCTCCGCGCGACCCTCATCGTAGGACCTGAGGATTGTAGAGATTCCACAAAAACCTCCAATAAATCTGGCTCAGGGGCTTCAATCCAGCTTCTCCTTGCTAAGACCAATTAGAGTTTGCATTAGAACGAATCTGAGTTTGTCATTGACGACAGTGAGGACAGTGAGCTTATGACTTACACCTTGTTGTGCTTGACCACGATCATGAGATGTGGGGCTCAAATCGAGCAGAGCGTCACATCTTGGCTCGCTCATGCTAGATCCAGGGAGTGCATTGACCCTATCTTTCGACGAAGGTACTGAAATTGTTATAAAGGGCGATGGCAGACGAGGTTGATGGCATCAATGGCCAGGTTAAGGGTGATAGAGAAAAGAAAAGAAAAAAAGGTAGAAAAATAGAGGAAAGAAATAAAAGAAAAGAAAAAGTATTAACTTTGGATAAAATTGCTCTTGTTCTAAATGCAACAAGATTTACTATGAGCTTTTTTTTTTTTTTTTCTTTTCTTTTCTTTTTTTTTAATAGAAAATAGCCCCACTTAATGTCTTTATAAGAAATTTCTTGTTAGAGTGTTCATTTTCGAGGGTGTAGAGTGAAGTTGATTATGTCGGATGTTAACTTCCCATTTAAGGATAAGGGAGCGAGGAAGAAGAGGATGACCAACATGAAAGAATGAAAGAAATGTTAACAAATGATAACAAAACTAATGTTATATCATCAGCGCCATTCATCTATCTTATAAACAGGGAAAGACTTATAAAACTCCTTAGAAAATCTTATTGTCCTCTTCGGCAACCAAGAAAAGACTGATGGAAGCCCCTTAGGGTTTCGTCATGGCACATTCATTTTGCGCCAAGTTGCATTCATCCTAAGGGTTGAAGTCTTCGTTGTTTCAATCCTATAGTATTCCCTCAGAAAATCTACTACCAGTTTTTTATAAACTGGAACCACATTGACCTCCCACAAGCCAATTAACACTGCTTCTCATTCAGATGAAAGAGTGTTTATTAGGGCCTTGCCTTCTCAAAATCTGGCATAGGGTAACTATTCCAGATGATATCTTGTATCACGTTGTTGATCCTGACCACATCTATTACTATGTCACCATCATTCCACCGATAAGCAACTAATTTAGCTCTGTCTTACAAGTCTCGCCTTTTATTCATCCATTCTTACAATTATAGGCAGGTATACGAAATACAACATGCAAATATAAAACAAAAAAGGATTACACATAATTCATAATGCAATTCAACATCATTTTTTTTTTTTGTCAACGGTCAATGCCAGTCAACAGTCAACACAAGTCAATGGTCAATGACGGTCAACAGAGGTCAGCATAGGTCAACAGGTCATTGAGTTGGGTTGACCCGACTGGATTATCACGCGGCTGACATCACTATGATGCCAGCCACACACTATGCGTGACGCGCACGCGCCTACGGTTCTCCGCACATTGCGCACATGCGATGCACGTGCCGATGTGGCTGCGCATGGGGGTGTGTCCTGCTACCTTCGATAGTGTGCTGCCCCTTGATTTTCTTGTCTCGACGAGAAATAAAAGCCTGTATAATCAAAAACAATTTTTATTGGTCAGAACTATACGGGGATGCTTCTCGAAGTTTTTTTTTTTGGTCGGGTGTTGGTTTCAGTACCCAAGCATTTGTTGATGCCGTTTTGCAATTTCCAGTTAATCCTTGTTCTAAAACGAGTCCATGATTCATTTTATATACAATGTATTGCGATCAGGAAACAAGAATAAAATAATGCTCTGATACCAATGAATGAAACGAACTCCTAATTGCAAATCTCGAACTATCGAGTGACACAAAACAACATATGAAGAACGTGCTCAGGAAATACTTGAATCACTTATCGAAAAGTACATCACACAAAGGGATGTACCTTGATTTCCACATATTAAATGCTCTTATTGTAATGATGTGAGACAGAGTTCTTCTTTTATTTCGTGAGTGAGAGAGAGACGTGCTCTTTTCTTCTTGTTCTACTTCTCTTAAGAACACACGCCACATTGAAAAGAAACGTTCTTTTCACTTAAGAAGGATAACTACCCATGGCTGCCTTATAGCGGTTATTTTCATTTCAAAAGTTGTGGGCCCTTTTGAGTTATGGGCTGGGTTAGCCCAACATGGGGGGCCCACGACCCATAAAACCCATCACAGAGAGATGCAATGAAGTAAAGTGGAAGAGGAAGAGAACCAAATATATATATATCTTAAAAAAAAAAAAAAAAAAAAAAGCAGGGCACGGAATGAGCCCGACATTTGAGTTTTATTTGTCGCCGGTGCGGGTATAATTAGTTGAAAAGTTGGATTTATAAGATATGATATAATCAAAATGCGATGGAAAAAGCCTGGCCCGAAAAACAATTACGTAAAGAGTTACGGACATTAAGATACCTTGATATTTTTTTTTGTAAACACCCCATAAATGATGTTGGATTTTGTTAATCCAAAATGGGCGCCACATTTTACTTTAATCATCGGTCATCGCCAGTGCGGTATAATTAGCAAAAAAAAAGGGGTTTCATAAGAATAATATGGTCAAAAG
This sequence comes from Eucalyptus virginea, assembly GCA_014182375.1. Taxonomy (NCBI): domain Eukaryota; kingdom Viridiplantae; phylum Streptophyta; class Magnoliopsida; order Myrtales; family Myrtaceae; genus Eucalyptus; species Eucalyptus virginea. Next base: position 42,331,820 of record CM024516.1, on the reverse strand, counting down.
ACGATGGAAAAAGCCTGGACCGAAAAACAATTACACGAAAGAGTTATGGGCATTAAGACGCCTCGATATTCGTGAACACCCCACAAAAGATGTTGAGTTTTGTTAATCCAAAAGGAATGAAATTTAACCATCATTATATTTTATAAAAATATTTGATTTGAGTAATATTCGTCTTTTTAATTTCGCATTGGCGGATGTAATTGTAATTTTTTTTCTAGATAAAACTTTTTCTGTATAAAAGAGCCCTCAGAGCAAGAGTGAATGGTGCGGATCTTGGTGCTCTCTGTTGTTTCCGATTTTTCATAATATTATTTTTAAATTTTTTTGTATTGTTGCCGTATCGAGACAGATGCGTGATTTCTTGAATGAGGCAAAATTGCTCACTGATTTGCATCATCCAAATGTGGTGGCCTTCTACGGCATTGTTTATGACGGGCCTGATGGCCTCGGAGATTCTGTTGCAACAGTGACTGAGTATATGGTTGATGGTTCTTTACAAAAGGCTCTGCAGAAAGGTGAATGGTATGAGACTCTCTCTCTCTCTCTCTCACTCACACACACACACACGACTAAGTTCTTTTACAGGAAATCTGATATGCGCAAGCGTGTGCTGATTGCTAGGGAAGTGGCACTTGGTATGGAGTACTTGCATGACAAGAAGATGGTGCATTTTGATTTGAAAAACGATAACCTTCTTGTCAATCTTGGTGATCCTCGTCAACCAACTTGTAAGGTCAGTTCACTGGTGTTTGATTGCCATGACATGTATCTCTTTTTTTCGGAGATATGAGTTATGCTGTGCATGCTCTTACACTTCTTATTCTCTGGGAGAAGGAAATAGATTTGCGTACTGGAGCTATTTAGTCATTCAGGAAAAACCTGTATACCAAAGCTCGGGCGCTTGGCACATTGAAGTACTTATTATTCTGAATAGATTTTTTTGAAGTACTTCACCTGCTCAAATATAAGAGCTTCCACTCATGTCTATCGAATAAAAGAAAAGAAAACGAGACACCCCTCAACATAATGACAGATATTAAAGAGTTGTGAAGTTTGAACAATTTGAGGTTGTTGCATTCTTGAACGTCTTTCTCTGTCCATATATTTACACATACAAAGTTTAACTGCAATATTGTCCTTGCAATTGATATGCATGCTCGTTAGCATTGATATCTGCTGGGCTGCTCAAGCCTCAAGCACAATGGTTGCTTGTGATTCTGCTAGTCTGTGCTGCTTTAAGCTTTCTAATTGTCAATTGCAGTGAGTTCCTGCAACATGGCTTGTTGCTACGTTGATAGCGTTTGTCTTGCATGAGGTACTGCAACGATCATTAAACCGTATCCTCGTGACCATCAAATTTCCACTTTGTTTTATGTGTTCAGAGTTATTTTGTCAGAAACTCTTGTGCCAAAGGACATTTTAGACTTTTAGCGTTTCATCTAGTTAAATTGTGTTCCAAATTCAAGCTGATTTCCGATAGCATCCACAGCAAAGTTCTCACCTTAGTTTGTCCAGTCCAATCACAAATCTCATGATTTTCTCTCCTACAAACTGAAGATATGTGAGTAGATCTTTGATATCATAGCCAAAGTAGTTCCACATGATACTTTAAAACCAGTTTCATTGCCAATGTCTCAGAACCTCTTCGTAGCAATTGACAACTTTGTTAGTCCTCAGATTTTGTGCAAGATCATTCAGTTTGATGTCTGAAATCTGTCACTTTACTGTCAGGTTGGTGGTCTGGGACTGGCTAAGGTAAAACGTCAGACTGTAATCTCAGGTGATATGCGGGGAACACTTCCTTGGATGGCACCAGAACTATTCAATGACCACGGTGATCATGTGTCTGAGAAGGTTGCGATCTTACCTTTCATTTCAACTTCTCTACATATCCCGACTTTACATGTTTGTGTTTGTATACTGTTGCCAGTAGGATACTTTCTAGGGCCCCATCTCGGGTTGGAATTTTCTCCAACAAATCTTCTAATTGATGGGTTGCATACATGGATATCAATCACGTATCTGTAATGTCCATTATTTATATCCCACCAATTAACAACATGGTCGGAGGGAAAATCAGGAACGAAGTTTAATGTAGCCCAGAGTTTTACATCAGCAATGCGTTAATGATAACCTGACCTTTTGCTTAGGTTGCTGTATACTCATTCGGCATTGTCATGTGGGAGCTGCTGACTGGACAAGAACCATATGCAGATCTGGATGCTAGGCACATGATAGGTGATGTTACTTCGTTTTATACTTTCATCTCAATTGGGTGAATATTGGCTGCTGACAAAGGAGATTGCAATCAAAACTGGGGGTATCGTGAGCAACACGCTGCGGCTGCCGGTACCAGCATCTTGCGATCCAGAATGGAAATCGCAGATGGCGAGGTGCTGGTCATCCAAGCCATCAGAAAGACCAAGCTTCGCCAAAATTGCAAATGAGTTGTGTTCTATTGCTTTGAGGATCACTTCCAAGAACTATAATCACAAATAGATGTTGTACAAGATCCCTCAAGCACAAATTGGCTAAAGATGACATGCTGATATTTTTTAGCATTTAGTATTAGCAAGAGGAGGAGACTTGTGGATCAAGATTATATCCATAATGACAAAGTATCTATAAGGGCGCGTTGGTAACGATTCTGTTCCCAAGTAGATTCCGATCGAACGATTCTTTTTATTCTTTCCTGAACCGATTCTAAGCATTTTAAGCCGTTTGGTAACTGTCCAAAATTTCTGATTCTGGAATAGAATTGCATTTGGTACCGTGCTCATTAATTCTGTTCCAAATCAATTTCTTTTAATTTTTAAATAATTTTTTTACTTTTTTCCTTTTTTTTTTCTTTTCTTTTTCATTTTTTCCTTTTCCTTTTCTTTTTCTTTTTTTTTTTCTTTTCTTTTTTTCCTTTTTCTCATCTTCTTCTTCTTCTTTTGGCCGGCGACCTCACCGGAGCGTCGCCGGCCCTCGGCGAGGCCGGCCCTCGTCGGCCGAGCCTCCCGAATCGGGCGAGGCTCGCCCGGCCACCGGTGGGTCAGGCGTCGTGAGGCTTGCCCAGCCCACCCCAGCCCCCGGCGAGCTCGCCGGTGGTGGGCTTGCCTCCGGCGAGCTCGCCGGACGGGGCGGCGGCGGCGGCGGACGGTGGCCGGCGGCGGCGGTGGAAGGTGGCGGGCGATGGTGGACAGCAGTCGCGAGATGGCCGAAGGGAAGAAGAAAAGTTATTGATTTTGATTCTCAAATTCGTTCCCGGAACAAGAATCAACTTTTTTTTGGTTCTTGATTCTATTCCCAATCTGTTCCCGGGAACAAATTTGTTCCCGGGAACAAAAATTTTACCAAACGCGATTCTAGGCCCAAACTGATTCCGGGAACAAAGAATCAGAATTTGGCCCTGTTTGGATGGTTACCAAACGGGGCCTAAGTGGCTCCTTTTATTTTTGATCGAATATAAGTGGCCCTTTAAAAGGTTTTGACTTGTAGTAACAACTCTGGAAAGACTCGGTATTCTAAGGAGCAATATAAGCACATGCTAGTTGGAAAATGCTGGATGCTTGAAATGAGGCGGTTCATATGCCCCAAGGAGAGGTGGACACAGTACGGCCAGCTTCCTGGGAGGTTGACACATTATTTATGTTTTCTTTCTTTCTTTTTTCTTTTTTATCGATAATGGCATTTCAGTGACTTGCTCTTATTTGAATAATACACAGTAGGCAAATGCTTGAGGCCATTTGATTGTCATTTAAATTGTCTTTTTAGATCTTCCTCTGAATAGAGAGCCTCTGGACTGGACACGAGGATGCAGATAGCAGATGGAACAGCTAAGGGCTTGGAGTACTCGCACAACGGAGCAGATCCTCCAGTTATACATAGAGACCTAACATCCTCCAACATCCTTCTTGATGAGGGCTTCCACCCTAAATTATCAGATTTCGGGCCTGCGAAGTTGAGGTCTGTCAAGGACAAAACTCATGTCTTAACGCATGTTATGGGGACATATGGTTATTGTGCTCCTGAAATCTGGCGAACTAAGTGTAAAGTCTGATGTCTATAGCTTTGGAGTTGTCTTTCTTGGACTCATCACCGGGCTCAAGCCAATTGGCAACTCAAGGGCTCCTGGGGAGCATAATCTTGTGGCATGGGTAGGTTTCTCATATTTTTCTGAATGTGTTGTGCACCCTACAAGAAACAGACATTATTTGTGAAACAGACATCAATGAAACAATACAAGCTGAGTATCCTCTCTTCTAATATGACGTGGTTGTAGGCTAAGCTGCTCTTCAGAGATCATGGAAATTTCCCCAAGATGCCCTACCCGCTACTATAATGACGGTATCCGATGCATGGACTTTACCACACACTAGCAGTTGCTGCAATGTGCCTACAAGATCAGGCACTCCTGATGATGCAAGCCAAGGGTAGGCTTTCTCAAACAGTAGGATCAAGAGAGTGACTCGCACACGGGAAATAGGACGAACAGAAATTTCAGCACTGCGCAAGCTCAGGAGAACAGTCATATCTTTGTCGATACAGATTGGATCGCCCTGATTCCAAAGCCAAATGAATAAAGACTTCTGGATCTACAATTTCTCTGTTTTGGGTTTTCTGAAATAAGCACTGTAGGATGGTCGAATTTGGGTTGGAAGTGGGTGAAAATAATGAACAGAACAGGAAAATATAGAAACTCCGTTGGTTGCTCTTCTAGGCCTCCAAGGAAGTTGAGGGGGCACCGATTCTTCTAGATTGATGACTGCAACTCTTCAAGGATGCAGATTTCGAAAGCTCCGACTCTTCAAGGACAGAGTGAAAACTCTTCTAGGTTTTCAAGGGTATGAACTCTACAAGATTCACGATACTTGCTTCAAAGCAAAGTTTTCATTCATCAAAAGTCATCTGTCTTCTACAAGAAATTGGATGGCTTATATTGTCAAAGAAATAAAGACAGAGCATTGAAACAAGGAGAAATAAAGGCAAAGCATTGAAACTAGGAGAAATAAAGACAGAGCATTGAAACTAGGAGAAATAGTAAAGAGCATAGAAACTAGAAATTAGTAAAAGCATAACATCTCCATGGCTCCCAAGGTGTCTTCTCGGTTGAATCGAACTTCATTGATAAGAGGTTTCATCAAGCTTGAATGCGGGCTGATCTTCTTGGTCGAGAGAGCTGTTCTTCAATGCGGGCTGCATCATCCTCCCCATCTTTAAAAGAATTCGTCCTCGAATTCTCGCCATCATCATCAGAACAATCTCCCACATAAGGTGTTAAATGTCGAACGTTGAAGATGTCGTGAATTTTCATATGAGAAGGAAGATTTAATTGATACGCATTAGGATTGATGTGCTCAAGAACTTCGAGAGGTCCAAGCTTTCGATCACTAAGCTTGTTATAAGTTCCGACGGGATGCCGTTTCGGTGGCAAATAAGCCCAAACAAAATCTCCAGGTTCAAAGATAACTTCACATCGCTGCTTGTCGATGTTCGTTTTATAGGATTCAGTTTTGCTCTTTAGCCTTTGGCGCACATCTTCATGAATTGTCCTCATTTGAGAAACAATATCGTCGACTTTGCTGCTCAACTTCTTAGCAAAAGGAATTGATGCAAGATCAAGAGCAGTGTTCAGTTGTCGACCTTATACGATCATAAATGGACTATATCCAGTGCTACGGTTCTCAGCACAATTATATGCAAATTCTCCAAGTGACAACCGCATCTCCCAAGAACGGGGATTATTATCGATCAAAGTCCTTAATAGATTCCTAATGTTCAATTGACGACCTCAATTTGTCCATCCATTTGGGGATGAAACACAGTACTATATTGCAATTTAGTACTAACATTCTTCCACAGCTGTCGCCAAAAATGACTAAGAAATTGTGTATCCTCATCCGAAGTAATGGTCTTCGGAATGCCATGTAACTTAAGACTTCCTTGAAAAATAAGTCGGCAATACGTGAAGCATCCATAGTTTTTCGACATGGAAAAAAATGTGCCATTTTTGAAAATCGATCGACAACAACAAAGATCGAATCCATACCTCTGTTTGTGCGTGGTAGTCCTAGGAAAAAATCCATAGAGATATCCTCCCATGGGGCATGTGGAATCGACAATGGCAAATAAAAGCCAGCATTAGTAGCTTGTCCCTTTCCAATTTGGCAACATTGACACCTCATCACATGTCGATGTACATCACGTTTCAAATGAGGCCAAAAGTATTTGGCTAAGACAAGTTGTACAATTTTGTCACCCCCAAAATGTCCTTCACGGTGAACTTCATTGATCACCCTTTGCCGAAGAGAACAGTCCGGCACACATAAACAGTTTCCTTTGAAAAGAAAACCATCACATACAGTAAAATCAACAAGCTTCTTTTCATGTGCATCAAGAATGATCTTGGGAAAGTAGGGGTCTTCTTGATATATCTCTTGAAAAGAATCAAATCCAAGAACAGTAGAATGCATTGTAGAGAGCAAGCTCTTCTTTCGACTAAGGGCATCGGCAACCTAATTCTGAGCTCTAGCCTTATGCTTAATAATGAAAGTGAACTCCTGGATGTATTCAGCCCATTTTGCATGCTTGGAGTTAAGCTTTTGTTGTTTGGAAATATACTTCAGAGCTTCATGATCAGTATATAAAATAAACTCTCGATGAATAAGATATGGCCGCCAATACTCAAGTGTGCGAAATAATCCGTAGAATTCCATATCATAGGTGCTGTAATGAAGTTTGGCACCATTCAATTTTTCACTAAAGAAGGCAATGGGTCGACCTCCTTGACTTAGAACTCCTCCTATGCCAGTACCTGATGCATCACAACACACTTCAAAAACAAGATCAAAATTAAGCAATGCAAGTACTGGGGCTGTGCTCAATTTTTCTTTGAGCTGTTCAAAACTTTTCTGAGCTGCATTCGTCCATTCGAAAACTCCCTTCTTCATGCAAGGAGTGAGTGGGGATGCAATGGTGCTAAAATGCGCAATAACCATCGATAGAACAGAGCGAGGCCATGAAAACTTCGCACTTCATGCACATTTGTTGGAGTTGGCCATTCTTGAATCACCTTGATCTTAGAATCATCCACCGAAATGCCATTCTTCGAAATATGAAACCCCAAGAAAAGGATTTGCAGTACCATAAAATAGCACTTGTCGAGAGCCGCATACAATTGTTCCTGCCTCAACACACATAATACTTCTTGAAGATGCTGCAAGTGCTCATCAGTAGACTTGTTGAAAATCAAGATATCATTGAAATAAACAACAACAAACTTTCCTAGAAAAGGCTTCGAGACCTGAGTTGTAAACCTCATGAATGTCGATAGTGCATTCGACAATCCGAATGGCATGACTAGCCACTTATATAGCCCATCTTTCGTTTTGAATGTTGTCTTCCATTCATCTCCGGGTTTGACTTTAATTTGATGATATCCACTCTTCAAATCCAGCTTTGAGAATATAATTGCACCAGAAAGTTGATCTAAGAGATAATCAAGGCGAGGAATAGGAAATTGATACTTGATGGTGATCTTGTTGATCACACTACTATCGACACACATCCTCCAAGTACCATTTTTCTTAGGCACTAAAAGAGCTAGAACGACACACGGACTGAGGCTCTCCCTTATAAAACCCTTATTCAATAGCTCCATAACTTGTTGATGTAATTCCTCATGTTCGGTCGGATTCATTCGGTAATGAGTGAGATTCGACAAAGAGGCTCCGAGCATCAAGTCAATTTGATGCTGAATATCCCTCATAGGAGGGAGACCATTGGGTAAGTCCATCAGGAAGACATCCTTGAACTCTTCCAAAAGAGGTTGAACTCAATGAGGTATGACAAAGGCAACTTCATTCTTCTCACTTGTTTTATTAAGCAAAATATACAAGATACGAACTCCTTTCAAAGCATCCTTCATTGTAAACAACATAGGGGAGAAGGAATTCTCAACTACAGGAGTTTTCAAAGGTTCCCTACTAGGTGCCAACGTAATCTTCTTGCCTCCAAATTCAAAAGAATATGTATTTCAATAACCATCATGCGTAGTCCTCCTATCGAATTGCCATGGTCGACCAAGAATAATGTGACTAATCCATCGACAGAACATCACACAATATCTTGTCATTATAAACAGAACCAATGGACGAATTAACAAGGCATCATTTTGAAACAGTTACCTCAGCGCCTTTCTTCAACCACGACATTTTATAAGGCGTAGGGTACATTTTTAATTCCAACTTCAGCTTGTTTGCCGCTACTTCAGAAATTATATTTCACAATAACCAGAGTCAATAATTGATTGACACACCTTTCCCATGATAGTGCAAGTAGAATGAAAAATATTAGTACGTAGCCACCTATCTCCAGTGTCATCTCGAGAAGTAAGAAAAATTTTCCTCACCATAAGAAGTTCGCCAGTGTCAGAATGCACTTTTTGTTCATCATCCACAGCTTCTTCATCATTGTTCAACTCCTCTTCAAGTGGATCCTTAGCATTCTCATCAGAATCATTATCCACCAAGAAAGCTTTACTAGCTAGTTGATTCTTATTGATTCGACAATTGCTAGCATGATGACCCAACTCCCCACAAGATTAGCAACGTATTTCGGACATAGCAAGTTGCTTCGAAATATGGGGTTGAGTAGAAGGCTTACTAGCAAATTGCGTTGTAGCCTCAGCAACTTTAGCAGTGCTAGTGGTACTCTTAGTGGCCCGACTTGCCATGGTAGTTGATTGCTGTCTCCGAGAACGAGAGCGCTCCATTTTGAGTGCCCGTTGGTGTGCATCTCCTAAGTCCCAAATGTCGAGGACTTCCAAGGCATCTTGAATGTAAAATTGAAGACCGTTCAAGTATTTGTTCACAAGCACCTCCTCCAGGTCCTAGATATTGTTACGAATCACCAACTCATTGAATTCATTGGTGTATTGGTCCACCATTCACGTACCTTGTTTTAGATTTTGGTACCGTTGGTAAAGCTCTCTCTTTTATCCTTTGGGAAGAAAATATTTTCGAATCTTGCCGTCCATCTTTCTCCACAAAGTGATTGGTGCTTTGCCAATGGCTTGGCGAGTTTGTTTTTCACATCTCCACCAAGCAATCGCCTTGCCTCAGAATCGCATAGCAATGATCCCAACTCGACGATTCTCCGGAACATTTCAATGCTCAAACACCTCATTCACAAGTGTTAGCCAATCAACAATTTTATCAAGAGACTCAGTACCTGTAAATTCTGGAACATCTTTCTTGACTTCCTTTTCCCAATCTGGCTCACGAATATGTTGTAAGCGATGTCGAACATGCCTCTAACCGTGAATAGATTGAACACGTTCCGAAGAGGAAGAGTCACCATGGGAATCTTCAGTCCTGGATGGGGTGGAGAATCATTTGTTGCAGCCCTCAAACGCTGAAAGTCTCGCGTCAATTCGTCAATTTGTTGTTGCATACGTTGTTGCAAATTCTCAACGAGTGTGTGCACTTCATCGAGGGGAATGGTTTTGCCACCGCGACGTCTAGCTTGTCTTGGAGGCATTGTCCTCTCCTCCAAAGCTTTGATACCAAATGATGCAAGCCAAGGGTAGGCTTTCTCAAATAGTAGGATCGGGAGACTGACTCGCACATAGGAAACAAGACGGACAGAAATTTCAGCACTGCGCAAGCTCAGGAGAATAGTTGTATCTTTATCGATACAGATCGGATCGACCTGATTCCAAAGCCAAATGAACAAAGAATTATGGATCTATAATTTCTCTGTGTTGGGTTTTCTGAAATAAGTACTATAGGATGTTCGAATTTGGGTTGGAAGTGGGTGAAAATAACTAACAGAACAGGAAAAGATAGAAACTCTGTTGGTTGCTCTTCTAGGCCTCCAAGGAAGTTGAGGGGGCACCGATTCTTCTAGATCGATGACTGCAACTCTTCAAAGATGCAAATTTCGAAAGCTCCAACTCTTCAAGGAAGGAGTGAAAACTCTTCTAGGTTTTCAAGGGTATGAACTCTACAAGATTCACGATACTTGCTTCAAAGCAAAGTTTTCATTCATCAAAAGTCGTTTGTCTTCTACAAAAAATAAAAATAAAAAAATGGATGGCTTATATCATCAAAGAAATAAAGACAGAGCATTGAAACTAGGAGAAATAGTAAAGAGCATAGAAACTAGAAACTAGTAAAAGTATAATGTCTTCATGGCTCCCAAGGTGTCTTCTCGGTTCAATCAAACTTCATCGATAAGAGGTTTCGTTGAGCTTGAATGCGGGCTGATCTTCTTGGTCGAGAGAGTTGTTCTTCAATGCGGGCTACATCACCTGAGGCCTTTAGTAGGTGATGTTATGGTATCTTACATATTTGGCCTCCCAGACTTACGACCCAAAGTGAGCTTCTGCCCATAGCGATGGAATGGGTCCTTCTACTCAGGATTAAAGATGGAAGGGCAAGGCTGAGGGTTTGGATGGCCCGTATGGGTATTGCGATTCCCCTTCCACTCATAGGAATTCACCTGATATTTGAGAAAGAGAGACTAAGGCAATTGACTAGTGGAGCAGAGCTGGGTCATAGTGAAACTGGCGGTGGTCTGGGAGGAAGTGGGGTCTATATTACCCCAAGCGGGTGAACTCCCACAGAGATACACTTGGGAGTGCAGGCAGAGACGGGGAATGCGACTATTGAGATGGCTGCCGACGAGATGAAGTAAACTCGGGAAGGCCGTCGTGAGAGCTTACTCTGCTCTTTGGTCCCCAAAAGCTACTGAAAGTCCTAATCGAAGACTCCAAGGAACTGTGACCTGGATGGAGGTCATGTGGTGGCAGAAGTATGGGGGAAGAACTGGAGGGAGAGAAAGTGCCCAGGTGCAGCGGGTAGTGTTGGAAGATATGCCTTGATCGTGTGCATGATTGCCCGACACATTTGTTGGAAGTTTTGATCTAATTTGATCATAATTTGTATGTATATCAATTAAATATTAGATTTAGATCTAGATTGATACTTAGGATCATTTACTTCCTTTCATAGTTTACACCTTGTATTATATCTAAGGAGATTTGTACATTTACAATTATATTGAAGACAATACATAAAAATTTTCCTACGTCTTCTGTCTGGACTACGTCCTTCTCCATCTTTCCTTCCTTATTTTTGCTTTCTTTCATGATATCAGAGCCTCTTCGACTTTGACTTGCTTCCGCCTCGACCTGCTGCCGAAGAAAATCCTCAACCTACGAAGGAATTAACCATCTGGCTTTAGGCTCAATCTTAGAGGAATGAACTTTATTTACTTACCATGGCCTCTCCGCAGGATTCCAACCCGGCTGTTGACAACAGAACCACCGGAGAAGAAGCGAGTCCTCAAGCTTCACAGATCCAAAATTTGCCTGTAGTTCTTCCAGTACCTGACCAACAAACAACTCAGGCCCAACCCGTGTAGTGGCGGCCCACGCAAGCTCAGTTCCATTTGGGGAAACCCATAACGGGCCAATCTTACCAGTGGATTCCATATCCACTATATTTTGGGCCAAGCCCAAGTTTCTCATTGCCTGGATTTTTGGGCCACCAGAGCTACGTCCAAGCCGATGGGGGCCCGCTAGCCACAAATGGGGCAAGCCCAACCACCGGAATGGAGCAGACGAGCGGGTTGGGTGAAACGGGTATGGGAACTAATCCCTACCCGGGATACTTTAATGCGGGTTATCCGATCAGGTCGAACGAATCGGGTCAAGGGACGAATCCCTACCTGAATCTCACGCCTAGATTTCTGCCAATTCCAACGGCAGCGTTCACCGGGCAACCAGAACCAAGCGACCCTCTGTATGTCTCCACTGCCAACGAACTAGAGCTTCGACTGATAAGCCAGCAACTGACCGGGCCAAAGAACTATTCCAAGTGGTCACAGGAGCTCCGGCGCGCACTAGTGACAAAAGACAAAGACGAGTTCCTCGATGGAACCATCATAGTCCCCTCCGATGAACGCCTAGCTCGACACTGGAGATAGTGCAATCAACTCGTCCGAATGTGGATTGGAAATTGCATATCCCCAGAAGTCGCGACTGGGCTCCCACCAACAGAGGATGCGAAAACTATGTGGGAAAATGTTAAAGAAATGTACGGTAAATTGGATTAAGCCAAGATTTTCACCCTTATGCAGGAACTAAGCGAGCTCAAACAAGGGAACATAACAGTCACGGCTTGCTTCAACAAGCTATCGTCACTCTGGAATCAACTTGAAGCGGTAGAAGAAAAGCTCGTAGGGCCAGAATGTACCCTCAAGCAATATAAAACCATCAAAGAAAGGGAGAAAGCTACGCGCTTCCTGTTGATTCTAAACGAATGATACCTTACGTTTCGCTCGTAGATCCTTGCGATAGACCCAGTGCCACCGATCGGGCGTATTTTCTAGTTGGCTGTGCAGGAGGAGAATCAGCAACTCGCAACGCCTGAGCACACGAGGAGCAGCGAGAGCGACGCTCGCAGTGAACAGAGAGATGTGGCCACCAGAACCCTAACCCTAGCTCGTGAAAAGGAAAAAAGAAACCCTTTAGGGTTCGGTAAAGGAGATTCGCGCATCCTTGAAAAGGATGGGACAAACGGCCCAGATCGCACGCGAGGATTGGACGGCTATCAGGGATCCGAAATCATACTTGGATCGAACGGTGGACAGGAGCTCGCATTTAAAGGGACGGACGGCCAGATCTTTGCCACGTCATCAAGAAATTTCGCGAAAAATTCAAAAGGGAAGGGTAAATTATTTTGCGAATATTGCAAACGTACTAATCATATGATTGATAGCTGTTGGAAATTACATGGAAAACCCGGAGAAAAGGAAAAAAAAATTTCCACGGCCTATCAAGTCACTGGACCAATTAGTCCAAAAATTGAGCAGCCCATTTCATATGGTCAATATCAGCAACTCATGCAAGCACTACAAAAATTGGATATTTCTAACAAAGGGGGAAGTTTCTCAGATATTTCACATTGCCTAATTAATTCTATTTCCATAAAGGCATGGATTATAGACTCTGGGGCAAGTGATCATATTATATGCGATAAGGGATTTTTTTTTTCGAGTATAAATGAAAGCTTGGATTTTCTTGTTTTTGTCCAATTACGCAACGGAAATATTACTTATGTCAATGTGACAAGAACAGTTAATCTTAGTCCTTAGATTATTCTTCTAAATGTCCTCTATGTCCAAGAATTCCAATTTAATCTTATATCTGTGTCTCAAGCCTACAAAGAAAATTCATGTCGAGTAATTTTCGATGCTGACACCTGTTTATTTTAGACCCTTTCAACTAGTAAACTAATGGGCTTGGGTAGTCTTTCTGAAGGGCTATTTTTCTAGACAAGTTTTCCAAGTAATTTCAATCTTTCCTGCAGTTCCTTGAATAAGCAATCATTGTGTAATCTGACTACCAATGATAAAAATTTTATTATGCATATGAGATTGGGTCATAGTGCCTCATTTCCATGTCCTCAATGTCCTATATGTCCTTTTGCAAAACAGTCTCGTACACCATTTCCTTCTAGTACCTCCCGGACTAGTGAAATTTTTGCATTGATTCATGTGGATATTTTGGGACCTTACCATACGGTAAATCATGATGGCTCTCGTTACTTCCTTACGATAGTAGACGATTATTCTCATGCGCCATGGATTTTCTTGATGGAGTCTAAGAATCAGGCTTATTTTCATCTGAAAAATTTCATCCTGCTATCCAAAAATTAGTTTGGCAAATCCATTCAGCGGATCTGTACTAATAACGGGAGAGAATTCTTCAGCCATGATTGCTCCCTGCTATTTAATTCTCTTGGCATTCAACACGAGAGTTGATGTGTCTATTCACCACAACAAAATGGAGCGGTTGAACGCAAGCATCGTCATCTATTGGAAGTTGCTTGTGCTTTGAAATTTCGAGCATCAATTCCAGAAAATTATTGGGGAGATTGTATTACCACAGCAGCTTATCTTATTAATCGCATGCCCACTCGGATTCTTAATGCAAACACCATTTGAGCTGCTATTCGGGAAGAAACCTGAACTGGACCACCTCAAGGTTTTCGGATGTCCCTGTTATGTTGCAATAGTGGGACCTCAGGACAAGTTGAGTCCACGAGCTCAGCAATGTATCTTTATGGGATATCCCAATCTACAAAAGGGGTATCGAGTCCTTGAGATTTCCACAATGAATTCTTGGTAAGCTGTGATGTGATTTTTCATAAGAACATTTTTCCCTTTTCTAAAAATACATCTCAAGATGAAGACTCAAAGAAAATATCCAACCATCATAATTTTCTCTCTGATCTAATGAAGATTTATCTCAAGATCTCTCCTACATACCAGTAGCACAGCCAAGGAATCTTGTTCCTCTTGCTCAACTCCAACAACACCGAATTTCATCAGAATTCGAATTCTTCAGAGAATATTTTGGAAGACACATTAGAAGATTCCACTGCAAATGAGGAAGTTCAAGACATTGCACCATCATCCTCAACAAAGACAATTCAATCCACCACTGGAGTTGATTATCCAAGGCGCTCTGGACGGGCTGCGCGACCTCCAACTTGGACCAAGGATTATGTCTGTGCTACTCACAACTCTCCAGGTATTCAGTATCCAATCTCATCCTATGTTTCCTTTCATAGATTATCACAGGAACATAGATGTTGCATTAGCCGTTTATCTGACGACAATGAACCATCTAGTTATGATGAAGCTTCCATTGATCCAAAATGGCAACAAGCCGTGAAGGCAGAACTGAAGGCACTAATTGATAATCACAGATGGGATCTTGTCTCACTACCACCTAATCGGAAACCGATTGGATGTAAATGGGTCTACAAGATCAAGTATTGTGGTGATGGCTCTATTGAATGGTACAAGGCACGGTTGGTAGCCAAGGGATTTATCCAACGAGAAGGTTTCGACTATCACGAGACATTCTCTCCAGTTGCCAAAGATGTAACCGTTCGTTCATTCTTAGCTGTTGCTGCCATTAATGACTGGCATTTACACCAAATGGATGTACACAATGCTTTCCTCCACGGTGATTTAAATAAAGAAATCTATATGGATATTCCTCAAGGCATACGAAGACAGGGGAAGAATAAAGTATGTCGTCTCCGTAAATCTCTTTATGGATTAAAACAGGCATCCAGACAATGGTATGCCAAATTTGCCAATGCTCTTACAATAGCAGGCTTCAAGCAATCCAAGCACGGTTATGCTCTATTCACACGAACTAAAGGTATGTCACCTATTTATTTGATGATTTATGTTAATGACATACTTGTTATGGGAAATGATAGAGCTTCTATAGAGAATTTCAAGGAATATTTGCATGCCACTTTCCACATTAAGGACTTAGGAGCACCTAAATATTTCCTTGGGATTGAAATTGCCCGATTTGATAAAGGGATTTCCCTTAGTTAGCGGAAGTTTATATTAGAGATCATATCAAAGGCAAGACTATCAGGATGCAAGCCAGTTGTAATTCCCATCGAGCAAAACACTAAGTTGACTACCGCAGATTATGATAAGGGAATATCTCAAAATGATGATCCCGTGGTCAATGATCCATTAGGTTATCAAAGACTTGTTGGGAAACTTATACACCTGACAATGACTAGACCTAATATCTCATATGCGCTTCAGACACTTAGTCAGTTTATGCACAATCCGAAGCGTTCTCATTTGGATGCTGCTTTAAAAGTCGTGAAGTATTTGAAGAAATGTCTAGGACTTGGGATACTTCTATCTAAAAAATGTGACATGAAGATGACGGCATATTGTGATGCAGACTATGCAACATGTCTCACAAGTCGAAAATCTCTCACTAGATATTGCATTAAATTGGGAGAATCACTCATTTCAAGGAAGACCAAGAAACAGCCCACTGTGTCCTTGTCCTCAGCCAAAGCAGAGTATCGAGCTATGGCTAAAGCCACTTGTCAAATAGTATGGATATGAGAATTACTTAAGGATCTTGGAGTAGAAGTACAAGGACCCACGAAGTTATATTGTGATAATGATGTGGCTCTCAAACTTGCATCTAATCCTATAGTGCATGAGAGAACCAAGCATATAGAAGTAAATTGTCACTTTACACGAGAAAAGATCCAGGAAGTAGTAATTGAGACGAGGAATTGGGACGACAGAACAACTAGCAGACATCTTCACCAAGCCCTTGTGTTAAAGACAGCACGTATATCTATTGAGCAAGCTAGGCGTCTTGGACATCTACAAGCCACCAACTTGAGGGGGAGTGTTGGAAGATATGCCCTGATCATGTGCATGATTGCCCGACACATTTGTTGGAAGTTTTGATCTAATTTGATCATAATTTGTATGTATATCAATTAAATATTAGATTTAGATCTAGATTGATACTTAGGATCATTTACTTCCTTTCATAGTTTACACCTTGTATTATATCTAAGGAGATTTGTACATTTACAATTACATTGAAGACAATACATAAAAATTTTCCTACGTCTTCTATCTGGACTACGTCTTTCTCCATCTTTCCTTCCTTATTTTTGCTTTCTTTCAGGTAGCTTAGATTCTTAAAACGAGTAGACGGACCACAACTCCAATGTCATTTCTATGTTGGCTTTACTTGATCATGACAAGGTTGCTTCTGGTGGAATCTAAGGGTTATTAATAAGGGGTTCGTTGTGTCCAAATATGTCGCTTGTCCTTCTTCTTCTTCTTTTTTCTGTCAATTATTCCAGTACAAGAGAACCAAAAAAAAGGAGCGTTTTGGTATATTGGAAGATTGGTGCTGTAATGCCCTTTTTATCCCCTTATGCCTCACGAATAAAAACTCTTCATGTGTAAGTGGGATTTCCAGTTCATGCTGAAAAAGTAGAGGGGATAATGTATTTTGCCCCTTGCATGTAACAACAATTGAAAAACCCGACTTCGTCAAGGTCAGCGTTATTGAAACCATGCGCTAAAGTAAAAGAGGTACGCTCTTTACTCCCTCTTCTTGTGAGAGTTTTTCTCTTTTCCTCCTAGGAGCTTTCCCTAATCCATGGTGATAGCTTACTTTGAAAAAACCTAAATAGCCCTTTGATCAACAATTACTCATGGAGTTCATACTGATACCATAATTTCTCATCAATCCGCATCGCAATGGAGCACCTCATTCACACTGATCATCCCTCTCCGCCGACCCATTCACGGTCTCAGCCCCTTGTCTCTTCCTGCGTTAGGCCATGGTGAGGTGCGATCACGCTTACTCGCACCACTCTATATTCCGGAACTTCCAGATTAAACCTAATGTTCAGAAACCCTAACATTTCTGGGTCGCAAGAGCATTATGCGTTACGCCTAGACCTCCCTTCAGACACAAGACTTTTTCCCTTGTCTATGCTGGGTGAGATTGAACCTACTCGCTCGACGTGTTGTTTTCTTGCTCTCATGGGCTCGGTGGCGTCACGGTTTTGTCCAGCTCCTGTGTTTGGCTTTGTCTCGGCTTGGGCTCCCTGTCCGCTACATGTAATGGCCTTCAAAGAATGATTTGGTGCTGGGGTCAAGTCCTGTCATAGAAAGGCAGAGGAAATCATGAAAAGCGAGTTAGAAAAGGTACAGAGACTTGCTGCACTTTGTAGAAGATTGGGAAGAATGTGGTTAGAAGCTATATAGCACCGACATAGACACGTGAGACACAACACGACATGTCGATCATCATTTCTCAAAAATAGAGAATTTTAACATGTTCTAACACATTATATATTAAATATATTTTTATATAAAAATAAATAAATAAATAATAAAAAGAGCTTAAAATTAATTTACACTTCAAATATTAATTCAACATTGTTAATATCATTCATTATTTTAATTTGACAAATTCAATTGCATTCCATTACAATAATACATAGAACTTATAGAAAAAAATTATTTAAAGGAAAATGCTGAAATAGTATTTTTAAATTATTTATTTGTCCTACGGGGATTTTTTTATTACTTTTTTCATAGATTTTTTTTTTAAAAAGCTAAAATAATTCAAAAAAAAAACAAAATAGAGAGAGAGAGAGAGAGAGAGAGAGAGAGAGAGAGAGAGAGAGAGCCACAATGGTGGCTGGGCATGTCATTGCCATTGCCCCCATCAGCGGCGTGCTTAGCCACTATCGGCGATGGAGGGGGGGCGACCCTCACCAGCCCAGGCAAGGCCTGGGCAAGGCTTGCCCAGATCTGAGCAACACATCAACTCGGGTCGGCGAGGCTTGCCTAGATCTGGGCGACGCCAGCCCTCGCCTATGGCTGGTGAGCTTCCCCAGCCCTAAGCGAGGGTCAACAACCCTCGCTAGGCCCGAGCGAGGGGGCGGCATGGCCCAAATCTAGGCAAGCCTTACTCGGGCCTCAGCTAAGGCATCGCCTAGATCTAGGCGAGCCTCATCGGCCCTTGCCTTGCCGGTGATGGCCTCGCCCAAGCCTGCGAGGGCCGCTCCCCCCCTGCCGCTTAGGGCTAGCAAGGTCACCGCCCCCCCTTCAATAGTGGTAGCAGCAGTGGTAGCAGCACCCAACCACCAGCCCTACCTCTATTTTTTTTTTATATTTACATTTTGACCCCTCAAGTATTTAAAGTTTTTAAAATTGACTTGTGCATGTTGGAATCGTGTGTCAAAGCGTGTCGAAGAAAGTTGACCATGTGTCAGATTTTTCGATACTCATTGACTGTGTGTCAGAGTATGCCGAACACGTGCCGGAGTGTCGAACACGACACGAAGACTCCCAGAGAGTGTCGATACTGCATAAGTTAAAAGATGTTGTAGCCAATGTGTTTGAGAAAATTCCCAAAGAAAAATTAAAAGAATGTAACCTCACTTTGTCGGGGAAACTCTACTTCGAACCCAGTGTTAACTTTCTAGCATTCTTATCTATGGTAAAAGAATGGAAAACGAGAACGTGGTACATGACCAATTGGAGTTGGCCTGATTTTCTTTTAACTTGGAAATTGAGACGAAAAGAGTCCTTGATGCTAGTGACACGGCCCATGGATGAAGCATGATCCAAGACCGTCCGTGATAGGCCGTGTCTCTCACAAGGACCTATCCAAGAACAGCCCGCGACCGATCCACGAACGATCTCTGATCCGTGCACGGCCAGCCCATGTGCAATACGAAGAGAGGCCCATGCACGACCCATGATCGGCCCGTGAGCAATGTTCGGCCAGCCCACGTGCAACCTGTGACCGTTCACCTACTCTTGTGTCAGGCGGCCCTGCTGCCCTGATCTTGCTTCTAACACACGCCCATGGGCTTCTCAAGGGCTAGAGCCATTAAGTGGTCTGTTGTGTAGCCTTATAGTGATGATATGGATTCAAACACTACCGTTGGATTGGAGGGACGATCGACAGCTAGGATAAGACCTGAACTTGTATAAATAGGAGTCCTTCCCCCTCATTGTATTCAGCTCGTTCACAAGTGAATATACTTGCTTCTTGCTCATACGATCCTTGTGTTCGTGCGTGTGTGTGTAAGGCTGACTTGGGATCGATAATCCTTAGGCCGCACGAGTGCATGTTCAATTGGAAACAACCAACCCATGACACTAGTCTATGGTCCTTCTCAAACAATTTGCTTCCCCCGGCAACTAAGCCCCAACTTATCTGTTCACTGCTATGAATTTATTCATTGTACCTTTTGGGTGCAAGTGTTGAGCTTGCCACTAGCATGAATTACGAGAATGAGATGCTGGAAGTGGTGTCAAAGATGGGGAAAAAACTAAAGTCTGGGGTTGTCGTGAATTTTGAAGATGATCAACTGTGGGTTGACTCTAAGTACCAACTTCTCCCTTATTTTTGTTACTCATACGGGAGAATTGGCCACTACACGGTTAGCTGTAAGGAAGAGCCTTACAAAGAATCCAGGCCAAAAGAAAACGGTTTTGGATCCGGCTATTTGTGAAAAGTAGAAGTACAAGAGATAAGCCCATTTTGGAAACTATTTTATGGGAAAGAATTTCCCGTGCCTGAGGAGGAAGAAATCGTTCCCGAGACAGTAGGATTGGCCGACATAATGAAAGACATTATTTCTATCGAAAATGATAAGCAGCAAATGGCGAAACCAATGGAGATTCAGCTAGTAAAATCATCGAAGCCAAAGGGTAAAGCATAGCTTATGTGGTAATGACAGGAGAGGAAAAAAGAAGAAAAGGAACACAACTCCTATTTTTAGGGTACGTTTGGTAATATTTTTATTCACAGAAATAATTTCTTTTGAGAAATAGTTCTTTTCTATTTCTATTCCCTAGAACAGTTTCTAAGTAAAATAATGCATTTAGTAATTGTACAAAATTCATATTCCTAGAATAGAAAAAGAACAAAAATGCGTATGGTACAACCCACAAATTTTTTTGTGATGTAAAATTTCTTTTAATTTTTTAATAATTTTTGAGATTTTTTTTTTCTCTTCTTCTTCCTCCTTTAGCTAGTTGTCAGGCAACGACGGATGATGGCAACTGGCAGAAGACGGGGGCGGGAGGCCAAAGGGGTGACCAACGGCATGCGAAGGGTGGCGGACGGCAGACAGTAGCAAACTGCAGCAGGCGGTGAGCAGCAAGATAGGAGAAGAAAAGAAAAAAAGACTTATTTGTAGAAATTGTTCCTATGAGGAAAAAGTTAGTTTTTTTTTTTTTTTACTTTTTATTTCTATTCCAAATCTATTCTCTTGCCACTTTTCTACTCTGGGGATGTAAAAATTGACTGGCGACGTTATCAAATGGATTTATGTTCTTTTTTTTATTCTAGGGAACAGAAGAGTAGATGAATAGAAATGTTGTCATGCAAACTTTTATGTTGCACATGATAATCAGCAAAAGAACGCTTCAAGTGCCATAACTTTGCACAAAGGAACACTTAAGTGCCATAACTTGCGAAAGGTACACTTAAGTGCCACATTCGAAGAACAACGGATCACTTAAGTGCCACTCCGGCCAAACTCCGGCCAAAACGCCGACGTGACATTTTCCAGTGAAGCGAGCCCAAAACGCGCCGTTTTGCACGCTAACGTGGCCAAATAATGCAAAAACGACGTCGTTTTGGGTTGACATGGTAAAAAAAATATAAAAATTAATTAAATTAAATTTAGTTAAAATATTTATAAAAAAAAAAAAAAAAGGAAAGGGGGAGGCGGGTGAGGATCGGCCCTCGGCCGCCGGCTGCCGTTGCCGCCCGCCGCCACCGGAAGGGCGGCGACGGTGGGGGAGGGTCGGCGGGGTCGCGGGCCCTAGCCGGGGGCCGGCGACCCCGGCCGGCCCGCGGCGAGGGCTCACGAGCCCTTGCACAGATCCGACGAGGGCCGCCAACCCTCGTCGGATGCGTGGCCAATGACGATGGCTCGCGGCCCTCGCCTAGATCCGGTGAGGGTCGACGGCCCTTGGCCCGGCCGGGCGAGGCCCGCGACCCTCGCCGGATCAGGTGAGGGCTGCGACCCTCGCTCCGATCTAGGGCGAGGCTCACGAGCCCTCGCCCGATCGGCCGAGGTTGCCGGCCCCTAGCCGGGGCCGGCGACCCCGGCCGACCCTCCCCACCGTCGCCGGCCCTTCCGGCGGCGGCAAGGCAGCGGCGGCGGCAGTGAGGGCCTGATCCTCGGCCACTCCCCCTTTCCTTTAAAAAAAAAAAATTAATTAATTTTTTTAATTTTAAAATTGTTTTTTAATATTTTAATTAAATTTAATTTTAAAATTATTATTTTAAAATGTTTTAACTTAATTTAATTTAATTAATTTTTATATTATTTTTTTACCACGTCAGCTCAAAAACGACGCCGTTTTTGCATTATTTTGCCACGTCAGCGTGCAAAACGGCGTCGTTTTGGGCTCGCTTCGTCGAAAAAATGCCATGTCAGCATTTTGGCCGAACTTCGGCCGAATTGGCACTCAAGTGATCCATTTTACTCCGATTTTGGCACTTAAGTGTATATTTCTTAAGTTATGGCACTTAAGTGTCCCTTTGTGCAAAGTTAAGGCACTCCAAGGGTCCACACGTCCATGATAATGATTGTGTTCCAAAATCAATTTCTGACTAGAAATTGATTTTTCTATTTCTATTCCCCAGAAAAGTTTCTAAGAAAAAATACGCACTCAATAATCTTATAAAATTTATGTTCTTACAATAGAATTTCGTTTAATAATGACACAAAATTTGTCCCTCTCAAATAGTGGTGGGAGAAGTTCAGTTTGACAATCGGTGACCAATGACTCGAGGGACAACCGATGGCTGGCGGGATGGGCAGCGAGCGAGCGGCAGCAGGCGATCAACAACGGTAGGCATGTGGGTGGCAAGCGACAACCGACAATCGGCAGCTAAGGCTAGTGGCGGGCGTTCGGCATCCGAGGGTCCGACATTTGAGGGTCAACGACCGGTAGTGGGCGGTGAGCGACTAGCATCCGGTGTCCAACGTCCCATGGGCGACGAGTGAGCGACGGGCAGTGACAAAAATGAATAATGATAAGAGTTTTCATTTCTTACTTTTATTCTAGAAATAGATAAGCTAAAAATTTTAACTTATTATTTCTTATCCAAATTTATTTTTGGAGTGAAAATTTATTTCAAGAATGGAAAAATGAAATTACGTTACCAAACGTATTTATGTTATATACATGTTACGAGAAAAAAAAAAAGATAAATAAAGAAACATAATGATTATCATATGTGTCATTAGACTCACCTCGGTGCTTCTCCAATTCATCTAAGAAGAGCAGATAGGATCATAAAACCTTGGCAACTAAGAAGATGAAAACATACAATCCTTATACTTCTCAAGGGACTAATTCAAGTGCTATTGATAAAACTCAACTTGTTGATACTACCATACTAGTGGAAGAGGAGGTAAAGGAATGGACTTTAATAGCTAGCCCTAATAAACTACTGGGGAATAGATGAAAGTTTTGAGTTGAATTTGTCAGGTTGTATTTGGTAATCTAGATTTAAGTCCAGATATGATAATAAATTATCCTACCCAGTGTTTAGTAATGACCTCTGGACTAGATTAATCTGGATATATGCTAGATAAGAAATCCGAGAGAGGGGTAGGATAAATCCAGATTGGATAAAAAAAAATTACAAATAACTTAACAACCCCTCTTTTCCAATGAAGGATCCCCATGGAATACGAGAAAATCAAACTGGAAGAAAATATGCCAGAATTGATCCACACAAGTTTTCATTTTCTTCGAAGGACAATCAAGATGAGAATCAGCACTCAACCGACAGAAATGAAAATTCACCATAAGAGGAAAGATCTTCTCCACATGGTTACAGAAGACAAAGCTTGCATGACCTCACTTTGCCTGTGAACATCAACCCATAAAAGATTTATCAAGAAAAAGATCTCCTCGAGCAACCGGCAATAAGCAAACCATGTCAGCATGAAGCTATTAACAGCCCAGCTCAAGCAAAAAATAAGGACGATGGAGGAGGTGCTGGTAATACATTCCCAAAAGGTAAGTTGATCGACGAGATGATTTCCCAAGTCCAACATTTCAAAGAACTTGAATGGGGGGCTCCTCACCAAGTCCATTGGTTCAAGAAGACCAGGCGCAGCAGGAAGCTGGTAATTTTGCGCAAGCAAATGGAATTTTTGTCAAGGAAGATATCTTCAGCTTCAAGAGTTTTCATTTGAGGAAGCTTCAAGATGGATATATTCGGACATTTACCATGGGAGGTCACTAGCGTAGTTGATAGCGCATCCTAATATCCATGTTATATTCGGACATTTACCAAACACACAATGGGATTTTTCACAATCCGAAGAACAATCCAGAAGATTTTTAATCCCATCTTATCTTATCCTATCCCAATTTATATCTGGGCAATCAAATGCAACCTCAACATTTAGGTTCTACCTTGGCATTCTAGCATCTTCAAGTCCAAGTGGCTCAAGAAATACCTAATGTAGTGTTCCTGATGAAGACAAAGAATAAAAGAGTTGTGGTAGATAGAGTAAGAGAAATCAGCTTCCATTCTAGGAGTTTGTCTAACTTGAGCAGGTCCTTAAAAAGCTCAAGGGTCCTTCAAACAGGCGGGAGACCCTGCTTGGCTGTGGCCCATATTCCTTGCTAGACTAGGAAGAAAAATATCGGTTTAGCTATAGGAGGAGTCAGGCGCCATGTCCCCGAGGCATTATATTGGGCGAATCACTATCAATCCCCCGGGGATTACCGGTCATGTGAGGCGAGGTGTCGGTGGGAGTGGAGGATAATTTAGAGTAGTTTTATGGCATCACCTAGAGGGACCCCATTAGCGGTACAACAATGCGAATTTATCTTCTCCATGGTTCCTACCAATTTTCCAAGAGCGACTCAGTCTACTGCAGAAGTGGTCCATCCACCATGCTAATAGTCTCCCATTGACTTCAATGAGATTTTATACTATTGGGAGAAGGCTGGAAAAAGAGAGATGGACCACTATAGACTATAGATTGATGGCTTTTCCGGAAATGTTGAATGATCATTCTCTTATGGATGTCGAAAGTAAATGATGTGCTTTCACCTAGGTTAATAATAAAGAATGGAAGCTTCGGTAAGGAAGAGACTGGATAGATTTCTATGTAATATTAAATGGAGAGTGTTGTTCCCCAATGTGGAGACCTTTGTTTTGTCGGCTATAATTATAGCCCTCTCCTTTCTCTGTACCCAAGATTGCCAAACGAAAGGAGTTCCGATTTGACGCGTATTTGCTAGATGATCCTGAATGCGAGGATATCGTTAAGAGGCTTGAAATGACCAAAATAATACTTGGGTAGACATTTTGAGGAACGAAGACAAGTACTGTCGTAGAAAAAAAAAAAAACACCAAGTGTCGACCTATCACTAGAACCTTTAGTTATGAGCATATATCGAGATCTTACTCTTAAAAAATTCAGCGAAATTAACATTATCGCCGTGTGAAGATGACGACAATAACATGTCGAACCATCATGGGATGAGTGCCTTTAAGAAATTATCAAATCTTAATTCAGTTTGGAAGAAACAAGTTTCCAGATTTATATTTATACCTAAATGGGGAGAGAAGAGCTCCCAACGAATTTCAGAGAAGTCATACAATCATGTCTCGGGCATCATGTTGGCTGGACTGATGATCCATTCTCACGGAAATTTTAGATGCAAGAAAATTTCTTCAGCACGGCAAGCAAAAAAAAAAAAAAATCAACAACGAGGAGCGAAATAAGAGCCAAACGAGGCCGAAAAATGAATTTCCTAAATTTTTTTTTTTTTCCTAAATTAGATCGGTGAAAACAAGGAAAAGGGACGATATTGAATGGACGGCTGGGATTGTAGCAACTTAACGAAATGGTGAATTTCCTGAAGTCCACCGTCTTGGAAACTGCCACGTGCTTAACTGCATAAGTCTCCAGTGCCTGCCGGGGACAAGGGTTAGACTCTGTCGATCGTATTCCCACTCTCCTGCCGTCTACTGCCTTTGCCTTGCCTTTGAGAGAGAGAGAGCGAACGAGATGAACTCGGCGTCGCCGCTATGGAAACTGGCGTTACTGTTCATCGCGCTCTCAAGCGCGCTCCAGATAACGAGCCGAGCTCCGTTGGCTTTGATCGCCGTGGCGGTCATCGTTGACTTAGAAAAAAAGCGCAGAAGAAACGCGGTGGGTGTCGCATCCCGATGTCTGATTTCAGCACCTAGCTTAGTTCTTCTAATACTGGTTACAATTGACATGATCATCTAGTAGAGTAGTTTTCCCATTTTATAAGTTTGTTCAGAAAATGCTTGAATGAGGGATAACGTTGTTGAGTTCGTCTGAGATCTTCTTTTCTTACACTTCTAAGAGTAGAATGATGTTTGGATGCTGTTGGAAATTTGCTCGACAATACGAGAGTGTTATCCAATGCATTGTCATTTGACTTACTAACTTTTTCTTTTAATGAGGATCGAAATATTGGGAATTAGGGTCTCCTCTAGGTAGGAATCTACGTGTTACGGAATAAATTCTGGTCTTTTTTTTTTTTTTTGTCAGTAAATTCTGGTCCTTTGATTTGACAGGAATCATGCAAATCGCCGCAATCTTCACCGAATTCCATCACCTTTTCGGGAACTTACGAGGTTTTCTTGAGTTTCCGAGGGCCGGACACTCAGAAGGGTACGACAGCCTCGAAAAAGTGGGGATCTGTATTTTCAGAGACAATGAAGAGTTACCTGTCGGAGAAAAGATCAAGCCGTCACTCACTGAGGCAATCAAGCTATCACAGATAGCCATACCCATCATCTCGAAGAATTATGCTTCCAGCAAAAGCTGCCTCATGGAACTGCAGCAAATGTTAGCGTGCAGAGAAAACAACGAGCAAATGATAATTCCCATATTCTATCACGTTGATATCTCTGATGTAAAACACCTTACGGGATCTTTTGGAGAGTCCTTTTATGAACTTGTTAAGAATGAGCGAGTTGGCAAGGAGAGGATCAATGCGTGGAAGAAGGCTCTCCGACATATTGGAGAAATGAAAGGGTTGAACTTGGCTGAAATGAATGATGGAAAATCCAATCTCCGCTGCTTTTGTCTTGTACTACACGGCTCTGCCTTGAGTAAAATGCACTCACTGTCCCAATTTACACATTCACTGAAAAGATTATGTCTAAGATCTTGTCACAAGTTAAGCTGATCAGAGTTCTGATATTTTGAGACCTTCAATGGCCCCAAAGAAGTCAGAAATTTTGTAATTATTTATTGCTGTTATGTCTGTTTTCCTGTGGGCCTTCTGAACATGCTAAATGCGTCTGTTCTTCAAAATTAAAAGCCGAGGGTACACAACAGATACTTACATGATCGTATCCTAGTAAAGTAAGCCAACTTATTCCATAGATCATTTAGTCAATACTCAATACTACACTTAATCCCTCTGTTTCACCTAATCTGCGTTAGGTTGTAGAAAAGTAAAAGGATTTCTTGAAGAATATACTAGTTTCTATTATCCTTACCTATAACAAATGCTATGATAAATTTGACTTTGATATCATCTATTAAATGAACAACTATGGGTTAACTGGTGCGAATCTTATTTTCATACATTGTATTGCATTGTCTTTAGCTCAATCTTCCTTGTCTTACATTTTGTTTACTGTCTAGTCATTGTAAGTGCAAATTGTCATAGCTCTCTCATTACTTACATTGGCAGGCATCATGGCAAGCTCATACAGCTAGTCGTCTCAGAAGTCTTGCGACTATTAAAGAAGTCTGACCTAGTCGTGACTGAATATCTAGTTGGAATCGACTACCATGTAAAAGAGATTATGAGGAAGCTTGATGTTGACTTTCGTGATGGACAAGCTGTTAAAACATTTAGCAATGAGGGATGCGTTGTTGGAATATGCAGTATGCCTGGAGTTGGCAAAACTACTCTTGCAAAGATTGTCTACAACCGACTGTATCGTCTCTTTGATGGCTGTGCCTATCTCGAGAATGTTCGAGAAAAGTATACCCAGGTTGAAGGGCTCAAGACTTTGCGATGTAATTTAGTATGTCAACTTGTAAAGAGGGAAAGTCGAGAGTTCAGTACTTCTGACGAGGCCATGCAATTTATCAAACACAGATTCAGCAATATGAAGGTTCTAATTTTTCTTGATGACGTGGGTGATTCTGAACAGCTTACTCAAATTGCAGGTGACCTTACGGGTTATGGTCCTGGAAGCAGAATTATCGTGACATCTTTAAAAAAAGATGTCTTAAGAAAGGTCAAAGTAATAACTCAAAAATATGAGGTTGAGGCAATGGATGAAGGTCAAGCTCTTCAACTTTTTTGTAAGCATGCTTTCGGGAAGGATTTTGTCGGAGAGGTCGATCGCACTCTTTCTAGAGCCATTATATCAGCTACGGGTCGGCTCCCTTTAGCTCTTGAAATGGTGGGTTCTTGCTTATTTCTAAAACCAAAAGAAGTGTGGGAAGATACATTGGAGAAATTGAAAGATGCTCCTCACGAGAAAGTTGAAAACGTATTGAAGATGTGTTATGAAGATTTAGATGAAAATCAGAAAAAGATATTTCTGGATGTAGCATGTTTTCTTGTTGGAAGGGACAAGAGAATTGCCATTTACATGTGGGATGACTGTAAATTTTTTCCTCTAGAGGGCATTGAAGCTCTTCTTGTTAGGTCTTTGCTGAAAGTGGGAGAGAATAACGAGTTGTGGATGCATGACCAATTAAGAAACTTTGGCAGGGAATTAGTACGCAAGGAGAACCCCGAAGAGCCTTTCAGGCGAAGCAGGTTGTGGAATCACGAGGAAGCACTAGCCACACTAAAGGAAAGGAAGGTAAATGCAAGGACAACAAATGATTCCTCAAGTGGACAATATTGATGCCTTTCTCTATTTATTTGTCTTTTAATCATTCATTTTAACTTAGACAATGATCATTTTCTACGTTTTCTTGATGGTTTTCTCATCCAGCTAACTTTTGTTTAATTCACAGGGCACTGAAAAAGTTCAAGCACTTGAACTCATGTTTGATCATGGAACTGATGCTTGTTTATCTTGTGAAGCATTTTATCCTCTGTGGAATTTAAGGTTCCTTAAACTTGACTGTGCATATATTGAAGGCAATCTTTAGAATCTTCTTGCAAACTTAAGATGGTTGGATTGGCAAATGTGCCCTGAAAAGACCCTGGGACTTCCCCATTTCAATGTTGAAAACTTGATCATTCTTGATCTGTCATGGAGCCGGGTAAATCAAGGTTGGAGTGGTTGGGAGCTGATTGGAGAGGTAGAGATTACATTTATTTTTATCTTGCCAATCCTACGATTTTCAAAAACTCATTCTTCTTTATTGTCTCATTGATTTGCAGAAGGCGAAGAAATTGAAAGTTTTGAACCTGACAGGTTGTCTTGAGTTACTTGAATCTCCAAAATTCCCTGCTCCAATTAAACTAGAAAGATTGATTCTGGAATGTTGTTCCAAATTATATTTGATTGGCTCATCCATTAAAAACCTAGGCAACTTAGTTTCCATGAATATGAAGTCTTGTAATGTGGACCAGCTGCCAGATCTGGGTTTCATGACGGCTTTAAAAGAGCTTGTGATCAATGGGACTTTTATTGATAAGATTCAGTTCCAAAAGGATTCTATGGAGCAACTTGAGACTCTTAGTGCTTGCAAGTGTGAAAGGTTAGAACAAATATATGAGATTGATCACTTACGATCTCTCTCTAATCTTGCACTGGATGGAGCTGCTATAAAGACCCTTCCAGTTTCCATCGGGTCACTGGAGAAACTCCAACGCCTATCTTTAAGGAACTGTCAGAAATTAACTGAAATTCCACGATCCATTGGAAAGCTCAAGGATCTGCAGTTTATGGACCTGTCTAACACGGGAGTTGATGAATTGCCTTATTCAGTCAAGCATTTGGAAAATTTGAAAGTGCTGAAGATGGAAGGTACGCACATAAAAGAAATTCCTGAAGCAATACAATATCTGCCAAAGTTGGAAGAGATAGATTTTTCTCTCTGCCGGAATTTGGAGATTCAGATGGACTGTGATCTTGCAAGATTATCCTCCTTGAGAATCTTGAAATTATCCTACACCCGAATCGCCCACTTGCCTGAGAGCATTTGCTGACTCTCAAATCTCCAAATGCTTGATTTGCATAACTGCGAGAAGCTTCAGTCTCTGCCAGAATTTCGCTCTAGTGTATTCATCCTGCGCTATGCATCATGAAAGATGTGGACGGCCTTGGAACTGTCATGCCTGACTATTATAGAAGGATGGTACTTTGGTGATGATCCTGTTCCAAAGTGGTAAGAATCTCTAAACTACTGCAAAATGACAGATTGGGGATCGATTTATCTAATTTTGGCCTTTCAAAAAACATGAAGTTCATTTTTAAGTGGTATTCTTAGCTCAACAAGATTCATGCAGTCAAAGTTAGGGGGGAAATGCTGAATTGTCAAGTCTTTCGAATAGGTAAATATCTGATTAGATCCGAGATCTTCTTCAATGAGACATACTTGCCAATTGAACTCATTATTGTTCCGTGTTGCCTAGTATTCCACCAACTAGTAACCCAAGGTTGAAGAAGGCAACAGAGACCCAATTCTGGAATTTCTAGGACCATGGTTGGTTCTGAAACCATTTTACTGCAGTATAAATAACCTTACGTGGTTGAATAATTACTGTGCTTCTTTAAATTGTTGCTGTCTTTGATCTTCTCTTTGACGGATAATTGAAATTGTTGCAGTTGAAATTGTCTGAGCTGGAGCATAATGGTATTCAACTTTTTCAGCAATGGGGAGGACTCGTGGTCAACAGATTTCATCTGTTTTATGTAAGAGGCGATAGTAAAGTCACCATGGAGAATTCAATTCCATAATTATGAGTAAAGGTACGTGGTGATATGGCCGGATGCTGTACAGGAGATTCATTTGAAATGCAAGAAGGCAGTAACCATTGCATTTCTCTTGTTTCGATGATTCGCTAATTCCATTAGTTGCAGTAAGTTCATATCGGCAGTAACTTTGAAACTCGTCCCTGCACTCATACTACAGTTTACTCTGTTGTTGCCCTTAATATGATTATCCCATTCGTAATAGACTGTCCTTCTTCAGGGCAGCTAGCTTGGCCAAGATTATCTGCCTTATCTGCAGAGTCTGTTCATGTACTAAAAGCTCGTGTGGGATTGCCTCGACTTCTTTCGTGCTTTTAGAACTTTTTTTCCCAGTAGATATGCAAGTCCATGAATGCATTTTGCCTGAATGACAGGACAAAGATGGTCGACATTATTGATCATCTGGATGCAATACATCAGGATTGCCCGACCGAACTACCTGATATGCAGAAAACAGAATCTGCTAGCCTGCCCCCGAAACATTTCCCTGGCAAGGCGAACAGCTCGAGTTAAGTTAATCGCATCTTCATGTATGCGAAATTACCGATGACTTTTCCCGTTGAAGAAGATATATAAAGCGGCTATTTCCCGTCGAACAGAGGAATGTTATTTCCAGCATTCCATTGAACATCAGAGAAATACAAATAGCTAAAGCCGGAGCTATTACCATGGCTTCTATCTCCGAAGCAATGCGTTGACCTGTAGGCTAGCTGTTCTTCCTTTTCTTTATCCAGCGGCAGCCCAGCTGCTAGTTGACCTTGACCGTGTCAGTGATGAAAGCACCACCAAAAACACCCTTCTGACCGTAATTCTTCAAGCAATTTGAAAGCGGAAGAGTTAAATAATTGTACGAAATATTCATAATGCGTGCACTTGCCGATTTCTCGATGAGTACCCGAGAGAGCACGATCACGACGACAGTTGCCCTGGTTCTGCGGGTGATAGCCGTCATAATAGGCGGAATCATGGAGAGGGACTTGGTGGTAAGTAGGCATTCGACGTAGCCATGCTCGGTGCCGTAACAGTCATCACTGTCGCTGTCGCAGAAGTCGCGCTCTTGTCCCCACCAAGGTCCACGTCATCGTCGCCATCGCAGTCGACACGGTGTCGCACACAATTGCCAACCGGGTCATCATCACCGTCGCAGCTGTCCATGGTAGCACACAACGGAAGAGAACCGCAGTGCTCAAATACCGCACCGGCATATTTTCTCGCCAGATGGGCGTCGCAACCGCCAGCGCACGCACCAAGCCTAGGGTCGCACTCAACGTCCGCGTCGTCATCTTGGTCACGACCGTCGAGTACAGGGCCGGTCCGTGACATGGATATACATCCATGGCCATCGCGGACGCAATCGCCACGGCTGCAGACTCAGAGCCTGCGCTCGGGATCAGGGCCGACATCGTCGCAGACATCACGAGTCTCGAGCACAGGAGCGGTACGTAATTTCAACGCACAGCAGTGGCAATGGCCGCCGCAACGATCACCGCCCCTCGCAGCCAACATCACCGAGGCTGGCCATGCAGCTGCGATGGGCGCAGCCTCGGAGCCTACGCTCTGAATCGGGTCCGCATCGTCACAGCCGCAGGTCTCGAGCACAGGAGCCGCACGTGATTTCAACGTCCGGCAATCGCTACGGCCGTTGTAACATTCGTCGCCCTCGCAGGGCAGTCGACATCGTCGCCGCCGCGGTTGACTCAGCTGCCACGGGGCGTTTCGGTTGAAGCCCCACATGCACGTGTCGACTTTGTATATTCCGTTTTGGTTATCTTTAGTACTCATTCCCTGGAGAAAATATTAGATACCCTAAGAATATCACGCCAATTCTATTCTAAACCATTCACACATTGACGCGTGTCTTCGGGCCCTCCACGTCAGCCAATTTCAAATCAACACTCCTTCCCTCCCCACTCGCATTCGAGAAGCAATTGCTCTCTTGTCTAATCTTCCATCGACCCCTCGCTTCCACACTCCGCTCTGCTCAAAGCCGTCTCTCCCAAGAAACCCTAGATTTGAT
The DNA here is from genome assembly GCA_014182375.1 of Eucalyptus virginea. Classification (NCBI taxonomy): domain Eukaryota; kingdom Viridiplantae; phylum Streptophyta; class Magnoliopsida; order Myrtales; family Myrtaceae; genus Eucalyptus; species Eucalyptus virginea. The sequence goes on along the minus strand of CM024516.1, from coordinate 42,299,487 downwards.
ATTAAGCAAAAGATTGGTCAATTGATGGACCATCGACGTGCGGTTTCATATGAGATGGATCAATGGGACAGATCATTGATGTGTAGTATGAGATTAACTAATGGAATAGATAATTGACACGTGTTTTTTTTAGATTGGTCAATAGAATGGACCATTAATGTGTTTTTTTATGAGATTGACCAATAGACTAGATCATTGGAGTTTGCTTTGTTATCATATTGAGCATTTGATTATGAATATATTATGTTAAAGTAAGAAATATTGCTTGACCTTTAGGGTTTATTAGATTTCGATTTTCGCAAAAGTGAGTTATGTTGGAGTTTTAAATGTGCATAATGATTGCTCAATCTGTTTAGAAGAAACATATTTCTTACTAAGTTGTGATTGCTCATTCATTTCTTCTTATCATCTTTTTCAGGTGCTTTAGCTAGTGGCCGATAGAGCAACAGCATTATCATGGGAACTATTGAGAGCTGGAAATTTGGTATGTAGTTGGAGGCTACGTCCTTTGGAAAAAGGAGGGCCGTGTTACTCCCTCGTCCATATAGGATTTGGGGTGTAACAAAACCAATGGAGAATTTAGCTAGTAGAATCATCGAAGCCAAAGGGTAAAGCATAGATGATGTAATTATGATAGGAAAGGGAAAAAGAAGTAAAGGTACGCGACTCCTACTCTTAGACTCACCTTAGACGGAGGCCCTTTCCAAGACCTCTTCCGATTCATACAAGAAGAGAAGAGGGGATCACAAAACCGGCAACGAAGAAGATGAAAAGATACAATCCTTATATTTCTTAGGGGGCTGATTCAAGTGCTATTGATGAAACTCAACTTCTTGATACTTCCATACTAGTGGAAGAGAAAGTAAAGGAATGGATTTGGGTAACTAGCCCTAATAAGTCATCGGGGGATCAATGGAAATTTTGAGTTGGAACTGTCAAGTTGCGTTTAATGGTCCAGATTTGAATCTAGATATGAGAATAAATTATCCTATCCGGTATTTGGCAATGACCTGCTGACCGGATTAACCCGGATATATGCCAGATAAGAAATTCGGGGGTAGGATAGATTTGGATTGGATAAAAAAAAATTACAAATAACTTAACAAGCCCTCTTTTCCAATGAAGGATCCCCATGGACTACTGAAAGATGTATTCCAATGAAGGATCCCCATGGAATACGAGTTCAAGAAAACTGAAGAAAAATATGCCAGAATTGATCCACGTAAGCTTTCATCTTCTTCAAAGGACAACGAAGATGAGAATCAGCACTTAACTGACAGAAATGAAAATTCACCATAAGAGAAAGGATCATCTCCACATGGTTACAGAAGACGAAGCCTGCATGACTTCGCTTTGCCTGTAAACATCATCAACCTATAAAAGATTTGTCAAGAAACAGATCTCCCTGAGCAACCGGCAATAAGCAAACCATGTCAGCATGAAGCCGTTAACAGCCCAGCTCTAGCCAAAAATAAAGACGAGAGAGAAGGCGCTGGTAATACATTCCCAAAAGGTATGTTGATCGACGAGATGATTTCCCAAGTCCAACATTTCAAAAAACTCGAATGGCGGGCTCCTCACCAAGTCCATTGGTTCAGGAAGACCAGGCGGAGCAGGAAGCTGGTAATTTTGCGCAAGCAAATGGAATTTTTGACAAGCAAGATATCTTCAGCTTCAAGAGTTTTCGTTTGAGGAAGCTCCAAGATGGATATAGGGCGCATCATCATTGTCCGTAGGCGGTCACCAGGGTGGTGGATAGCACATCCTAATATCCATATTATATTCGGACATTTACCAAACACACGGTGGGATTTTCACAATCCAAAGAACAATCCGGAGGATTTTTAATCCCACCTTATCTTATCATATCTCAATATGTGTCTGAACAACCGAGTTTAGATTCTACCTTGGCGTTCCAGCATCTTCAAGTCCAAGTGGCTCAAGAAATATGTGACGGTCTGATTTTTCACTTCTATTTTCAATTGAATAAATCGGGCTTTTCATCGACGTGCCTATAGTGCTATTCACTAAGCCGATCACTCATGAGATAACTAGACTATTCGGGGAAGTCATGAAGGGATTTTAAGGCAACAGACTTGAGAATTTGACTAGGAATCAACTACTCGACCGTGTTAACCTGCAGAGGTCATTGCGGCACAGTCAACAATCTATCAGAGACCGGAGATAGGTCGATTCAACTAAGGTATGTAATTAGGCGTGGGTGATTCCACCTAATTGCAAAATTCTCGTCGATCGGCACTAAACCGATTTTTTTGTCATTTTGGTACCCTGTGCCCGTAATCGAAACCTCGAGGTTTTCACCACAACCGAAAGTCACCAATGAGTCGAAGATGTACATTGTGGTTCGAAAATAATCGACCACGGGTCAATTGCAACAAAAATTCCTAAAAACTAGCCGATAATTTAGGTCACGCTAAAATCACGTTAGATTGAAATTAAGTGCGAAATTCAATCCGATTTCAGAAATCGAAAGTTCTACGGTGTCACAATTAATTCTAGGAACGTTGATGCATCCTCTTAAGACCTTTTGATAAACTTGAAATTTTGGTGGGAAATTCAAATTGCAGCAGGTTAAGTGAATATGGAAGAGACCATAATTTAAATGGATTTTTGGTCTTCAATGTGGAACCATTGGAGATGGGAATTATAATGATTTAATTGAGGCTTTATCCTTGTTACCTAAGGTCGTTAAATGGCTAAGTAAAAAGGGGAAAATCTAAGGACAAGGTTGCAAAATTCGGATGCCTTCGTGCAATGGGGAAATCCACCTTCATTTGAGTTTCATTTGGGGAAGAGAAAGTCACTTTGGGATGATAGGTCCCTTGAGAGTGAAAAGGCCTTAGATTCCATGGAAAATAGCCAAAAATTGTGGAAATATGGAAAGGGGGGGGCCTCCATGGTTTCTTTTTCTCTTCTCTCTCCCCCCATCGGTGCGAGACCCCTCCCCCTCTTTGCGCCACTCGACCAAGTTTCACCCTCTTCCTTTCTCTTTATTTCCTTTTCCTCTCCTTTTCCCTGCCGTGAATTTTCTTGTCTTGTTCTTCTTTAAGTGGTTCAGCCTCCTCTGTTTCGGCATCCCCTGTTTCTCCTTTGCCGACAACACAGTAGCCAAAAACAGAGGAGAGCTCTATTTTGGTGCTGCTGGTTTCTGAACTAGCACAACCCTCAACCAAGCTGCCCTTCATGTTCCATTTCTATTTTGTTTGTCCTCTCATTGCCTCCCAACCAGCCTCACCAGCAGTTCAACAGTCCCCCAAAACCGGCGAGATCTCTGCATGCCTCCGTCGGAAGCTTAGCACCGCTGTCCACGGGTGCTGTAGCGTTTCCACCGCTTATTCCTCCTCGATCTCGACTCATCACCCTCGCCAGAAGTCCCCACCTCTCCACCTGTGCTGCCGTCCAACCGCCGGGACCCCAGTAGCTCCGAACTAGCCTGCTAGCCGGCGAACCGGCACTGCTGTGCCGCTGCCTTGCCCCCACGGTTGCCGTGCAACCGCTGCCCGGCTCCACCTAGCCAAGAGAACCCCCTCTCAGCCGTGAGCCGAGGGCCTCACGGTCCTGTTCCAGGCCGACCGGAGCCACTCCAACACCCCCGGAGGCCGAGGCCTTGCTGCCGTTGCTCCGATGTCGCCAGAAGTCATTAGTTTCTAAATTAGGTGAGTTAATTTCCTAAATGTTGATTATGGGCTAATTACACTTATTAGGAGTTGGATTAGGCTTAAGTGAGTTTAGTAATTAGTTTAGTTAGAGTAAATACTAGTTAGTTAAATTAGTTGAGTGAACTAGGTAGTTAGACTAGTTAGTTACTTCAGTTAGGTTATTTAGTTAGGAATTTAGTTATTAATTAGAATGGTTAGTTTAGGGAGTTAGTTTAGTAGGTGGATTTAGTTAGGTATTTAAATAATTGAGTAGAACTATGATCAATTTAAATTGGAAGTTAATTTGATAAATGTTAATTAATTAACTAATTAATTTAAATGATTTAATTATAATTTAATTAATTATTTAATATTTTCCGGAAATTATACCGGGATAACCGGTGACCGGAATTTCGTGATAATTGTGGTAGTATGTTCAATTTATGCCATTGACTATTAATTTGTGTCATTGAGTGATGATTGTTAATTGTGAATATTTAATTCAAAATGGCAGAATTTCGGTATTTAATTAGAAAATACCGTGTGTTAGGTTTTGGACACCGAAAGTGTTTTAAAGTACCATATCAAACAGTAGGATTTTAAAAAAAAATGATACAAATTTTCTGGTTCGATTTGACCGTGTCCCCACACACGATTGTTTTACCATGTATTATTATTATGAAGAAAATATGCCATGATCACTATTTTAATTGAGGTATTTGAGTACAATACACGGTGTCCTTGGCCGAAATTGAATGCATGCTTGAATGATATGAGATGCCGTCACAACCCTTTGGGGCCGGACGATACTCCTTCGAGAATACCCCAAGTCAACGGATGCCTGTCGCAATGGATGCTGGGCCAATGCTCCTATGAGGAATGCTGTCTAGATGTAGACATTGCAATGCTCGATGGTGCGAGACGAAGCCCGATTAAGCTAGAAGACCGCTGACTATTGAGTCGGCCGTGACCTATGGGTTATAATCAATTGGGATGCATGAATGATTGAAATTGAAGGGCCTGATTAGAAGACGGACATGCATACATACATATACATACATACATACATACATACATACATACACATGCATACACATGCATACATACATATATATGTATATATATATATGTGTGTATACATGTCGAGATGTCCCAATGATATATGATTTCCTTACAAATATATGCAAATTTAATTTTACTAACGTGCAGGAGAGTGCAGATGCGAGGTAAGTTTCGAGGACGTGGGGTTAGGTTACCCATGGGTGTATTTTTCTCCTAATCGAGGTTTAGGGAGTAGACTCGCTGAGACATTGTCTCACTAGTTATTGTATAACCATTTTCAAGTCCCTAGATGGAAGATCGTTGTTGACACCTAAATTTTGGCGACCCGTTTAGTCATTTATCGTATTAAAAATTAGGGGTTAATTTTATCTCTGAAAAAATAGTTAATCACATAGCATATAGATTTAGGTGCATTTGCATTTTTTGCATTTATTGGACCGGTGGCGGATGGGTTCGGATTAGTGGTTCTGAGCTTTAATTGACAGGCCGGACTAAGCCCACAAAGCGAGCAAATTAGCACAAGCCCTTTTTTTTATGATTGGAAATTATCTTGTGAAAATAAGAATTTGAAATTTTTCGAGATATGATCGAATTTTTCGGATAGAGTAAGTGGAAAAACAAATATTGCGTTCGGCAAATCGAATATTACATTTGGAAAAAGACTTTCTGTGGATACCGATTTGGAAAGATTTAAAATCTTAATTCGTGGCCTATAAATAGATTAAAACACATAGGGCTTAGGGGAGGCTAAACAATCGATACATACGGCCACAAAGAGAAGACATTGATAAGGACAAATTGAGAGTAGCGAAGGAGAAGGAAGCGAGAGGTAGAGAGTGAGAGGCGGCGACAACAGAAAAGGAGGGGCGGATGCCCACAGGTTGAAGCGACAATGATCTACACAGGGACACATGTCTTAACCATCCTCTCCCAGTTCGTGAATCTTTGCGGTGACAATCATCACCGCTGCGATTCCAGACGACCAGCGAAGCCTCCCCTCTGTAAGCCTTGCGTTCACGCTTTGTCGTTTGCTCCAGTCACACCCAATCATCACCCATCGCAGGCAGTGCGGTGATTTTCTCGCTGCTGCTCTTTATATTTCTTTTGCAGGTTTTTCAGGCGAAGCTTCTCTGGTGGCTTATAAGTACCGCCCGATGCCAGCAGTGATAGCTAGTCACCGTGATCTACACCGACAAACCTTCGTCGCTGGACTTGCAATTCCAACGAAGCACCTTCACCGCCACACCAGACCAGTCCTCCCTCGTCTGGCGATGTCACTCACCGCAACCAGAACTCTCGTCTGCTTTAACTAGCCTCGAAATTCACATACTCACGGCAACGAATTGAAGGATTCTCGGCAAATAGTGACGTGTGAACATGTCAATTTGGAGTCCGAAAAAGCCTTCTTAAGCCCAGCTTCACTGAACAATCCCAATTGCATGTAGCTGTGCCAGAAGTGTGATCCGTGAGTGTGGCGGTGAAGTATTACTGAAGGAGTGCACTTGAATTATTCATAAGCAAGAAGAGCCCTGGCCGAGTCCACACTGCAGCATCGCACTAGCTGCCCTTGAGTCGCTCTTGAAGCCGAGACGAAGTCCGTCCCTCGTTGACGTTTCCAAATCATTACAAGGCTTCCACAGCTACGTCCTTGTCTCCGGTCAAATATTGTATGTCTCAATGGTGTGTCCAGTGGCGGCAACATCACATGCAATTGTGATATTTTCAAACCAAGAGCTGTCACAATTTTGGCCATGACAATGGCAGGATTCTACTGGTGCTCTTTAATTTTCTTTATGCATGCGTTTTGACTATCCCTCCTCAGGCTTAGCAATTTTCCAGAGTACTTGGTAATTCACCGAGGGAGAACACGATACAGGCGAATATCGTGGAAATTCTGATCGCACTTTCGCGTGAAGCCACCACGAGCAGCCGCTGCTATGAGACGATCTTCCTCACCGTGATTCCCGTGACCCATCATCCATCCGAATTTGGAAACGTCACCCGCGTGACATCGCAAATTAGGTAAGACTCTCGATTAATCTGATTTTCATACATGACGCCGCCTAATCGTAATATCGCAATCTTATTTTGAAATTTGTTTGTTATTGCTATATCCAAAAGATCTCTTGATCCCTAATGAATTAGGAAATTTTCCTAATTTCGCAACGTGCATATGATTGACAGTCCGATTTCATGCTCGAAATATGATTCGCAATCGCACGGAAAGATCGCCAATCTGATCTCACGCTCAAGATACGATTCGCGATTTTATTTGAAATTGGCCAATCCGATCTCATGCACGAGATACGATTCGTCAATTTATTTCCAAAATGGACATGGATGATATATTGCCTGATTTGTTGCCGTGCTGTTCTTGATGTCTTATTTTGATTGCTCCCGTAAAAGAAAGGAAAAATCCCAAAAAAAAAACTGAGTTAGATTAGGTTCGTCTTAGAATATTCCTCGTTTTAGGGTTATCTTGCATGTTTAGGATAGGAAATTTATTTCAAATTTCTTAAATAAAAAGACCAAAAACATTAATTTAGGATGTCATATTTTCTTCTCATTAACTTAAATTGCACGTTTAATTATTTGGCAATTTTAAATTTCGAATTTCATAATAAAAAAGAAAAAAATTAGAATTAGGGCATTTTTTTGTACGTCATTGCATATTAGGATAAAATTGCATGTTTAATTTTTAAGTTTAGATTGATTTTCTAAATAGGTTGCATCTTAGGTTAGAGATTGCTTGGTTAAGATAATATCTTAGTTTAAATTAGGATTAGTCCGACCTAATCCTTAATATAAGCTGGATAGAATCTTAATTTAGGTAGATAATTTTTGCATTTTTCTTAATTTCGAATTTCATGAAAAATAGAAAAAATGTCTTAGAATAAATTCATTTCATTCTCTAGAATGGATTGCATTTTTAGGATAATAAAAGATCATGTGCACGTCATACAGAATTAGGTTCATGAAATGCACGTCATTTAGTAATTACTAGGTTCATTTAATTTGAACTTCCTTGTCATTAGAGTTAATTCATTTGATTAAATTAGATTGCATATTTAATCATTGCATTTCTTTGGAAATTACTTTACTCATGTCATATAGTTTAAGTCATATTTTTATGCCATGTCATTTCATGTTAGGTTAGTAACATTGCATTGCATATAGATTAGATTCTCATTAAATAAAGTGAAAACAAAAATTGAATGTTTGTGTGTTAATTAGAAATCATATCAAGGATTGTTGATGTGAATTCTGGTCTAACATTGCAGATGTTGTCGTTGCTTTGAGGTAAGTCCTGCAATTTATTTATTGCTTTACTTTCGTGTTAAATTGGTGGTTTGCACACCCGCATGATGATATCACATGTTAGGGAAATAGATTTAAAATTAATTTAAGCTGCCTGCAAAAACATTTTTTGGAAAATAAAAGAATGGTACCGAAATGGCATTAGAGAAATCTAGTGTAACCAAGTCCCCATACCCATAATCTCTGGTTCGTAGGAGTAAAGTAAAACTCCCGTTACTTTATTTGGGTTTCTAATTGACCCACCAAAAAATAGATTAGTGGCGACTCCTAGTTAAAAATCAATTGCATGTTAAAAATTTGAACATAAAAGCGCGACCTGGTATGGGGGCAGGAGAGAGTTAGTAGTTTCTGCGCTAACGATCCATTAGCCAAACTCTAGGTGGATCACTAGAAAATTTGATCGCGACAATCGTCAAGCAAGGTGCAGGAGTTCGCAAGAAGTGAAGTTTAGGTTTTTCTTTGGTCCCTTTTAGATGTCGACCGGCCTTCCGTCTAATTTGGACACTGGGTGACAGTTCACCCTATAGTTATCAAGAAGTTTGACAGGGTTGAAGGGGACACTGGTCCCATAGACGAGGAGCTCATAACGTCGATAGCCTAGAAGCTCTTCTTTTCGAAATAGACATAGACTTTTCTGTAAATATACGTTACAGTATTATAAGTGTGTTTTGTGAAAATATTATCCTACGTTTCTATTCTACTTTTGTATTGTTTGGAGATTGTTATTATGTTTCCGCGTGTGCCATAAACTGAATGAGTCGGCGACACTTCCTGGGACGTCGCAAATTTTATTGATCACCAAGGAATGTGCATGAGCTCGAGGTTCGGGTCGTGACGAAATACCTCGTGCAGTGTTCCTAATGAAGACAAAGAATAGAGAGTTGTGGTAGATAGAGAAAGAAAAATCAGCTTCCGTTCCAAGAGTCTGTCGCTATGAATCCCTCGGGGATTAGTGGTCATGCGGGACGAGGTGGTGTCGGTGGGAGTGGAGGATAGTCTAGAGGAGTTTAATGACATCACCTTCAGGGACCCCATTAGTGGTACCACAATGCGACTTTATTTTGTTCATGCCTCCTATCAAATTCCAAGAGCGACTGCATCTATGGCAGAAGTGGTCCATCTACCATACTAATAGTCTCCCGTTGACTTGTATGGGAGACTCCAATGAGATTCTATACTATTGGAAGAAGGCTAGAAAAAGAGAGGCAGACCACTATAGATTGGTGACTTTTCGGGAGATGTTAAATGACCGTTCTCTTATGGATATCGCAAGTAAATGATGTGTCTTCACCTAGGCTAATAACAAAGAATGGAAGCTTCGGTAAAGAAAGGACCGGATAAATTTGTATGTAATATTAAATGGAGAGTGTTGTTCCCTTATGTGGAGACCTTTGTCGTTGGCTATAATCATAGCCCTCTCTTTCTTTCTCTGTACCCGAGATTGCCAAAACAAAGGAGTTTCAGTTTGAAGCATATCGGCAAGATGATCCTGAGTGCGAGGATACTGTTAAAGGGGCTTGGAATGACCAAAATAATACTCGGATAGACATTTTGAGGAATGAAGACAAGAACCATCATCACAACAACAACAAAACAAATCAAGTGTTGACCCATCATTGAAACCTTTAGTGATGGGCATATGCCGAGATCTTCCTCTTAAAAATTACGACTTGTACAGTGCGCCTAACTACGGTGAAATAAACATTACGAAGATAACGACAATAACAACATGTTGAACCATCACGGGATGAGTGCCTTTAAGAAATTATCAGATCTAAATTCAGTTTGAAAGAAACAAGCTCCCAGATTTATATTAATACCTAAATGGGGGGGGAGGAGCTCTCGAGGAATTTTAGAGAAGTCATACAATCATGTCTCGGGCATCATGTTGGCTTTACCGATGGTCCGATGATACATCCTCACGGAAATAGATGCAAGAAAATTTAGTCAACACGGCGAGCAAAAAAAAAAAAATCAACGGCGAGCGGCGAAATAGGAGCCAAACGAGGCCATAAAAGGAATTTCCTAAATCAGAGCGGTGAAAAGAAAACAAGGGAAAGGGACGATATTGAAGGGACGGCTGGGATTTTAGCAACTTAATGAAACGGTGAATAATGTTGACTTAAAGGATGCCTGAAGTCTACGGTCTTAGAAACTGCCACTTGCTTAACTGCGTAAGTCTCCAGCGTCGTATTCCCACTCTTGCCATCTACTGCCTGTCCCTCGAGTTTGAGAGAGAGAGAGAGAGAGGGCGAGAGGGCGAACGAGATGAACTCGGCGTCGTATCTATGGAGACTGGCGTTACTGTTCATCGCGCTCTCGAGCGCGGTCCAGATAGCAAGCCGAGCTCTCTGGGTTTTGATCGCCGTGGCGGTCATCGTTGACCTAGCAAAAAAGCGCAGAAGAAACGCGGTGGGTGTCGCATCCCGATGTCTGATTTCGGCGCTTAGCTTAATTCGTCGAATACTGGTTTCAATTGACATGATCGTCTGGTAGAGTAGTTTTCCCATTTTATAAGTTTGTTCAGAAAATGCTTGAATAACGGATAACGTTGTTGAGTTCGTCTGAGATCTTATTTTCTTACACTTCTAACAGTAGAAGGATGTTTGGATGCTGCTGGAAATTTGCTCGACAATACGAGAGTGTTATGCAATGCATTGTCATTTGACTTACTAACGTTTACTTTTAATGAGGATCGAAAAATTGGGAATTAGAGTCTCCTCTAGGTAGGAATCTACATGTTACGGAATAAATTCTGGTCCCTTGATTTGACAGGAATCATGCGAATCGCCGGCATCTTCACCGAATTCCATCACCTTTTCGGGAAGTTACGAGGTTTTCTTGAGTTTCCGAGGGCTAGACACTCGGAAGGGATTCGCAGATTGCCTCTACCACAGCCTCAAAAAAATGGGGATCCGTGTTTTCAGAGACAATGAAGAGTTACCTGTCGGAGAAAAGATCAAGCCGTCACTCATTGAGGCGATCAAGCGATCGGAGATAGCCATACCCATCATCTCGGAGAATTATGCTTCCAGCAAAAGCTGCCTCTTGGAGCTGCAGCAAATGTTAGCGTGCAGAGAAAACAACAAGCAAATGATAATTCCCATATTCTATCACGTTGATATCTCTGATTTAAAACACCTTAGGGGATCTTTTGGAGAGTCCTTTTATGAACTTGTTAAGAATGAGCGAGTTGGCAAGGAGAGGGTGGATGCGTGGACGAAGGCTCTCCGACATATTGGCCAAATGAAAGGGTTGGACTTGGCTGAAATGAATGATGGGTAATCCAATCTCCACTGCTCTTGTCTTAAACTACATGGGTCTGCCTTGAGCGAAATGCTCTCCCAGTCCCAATTTACACATACGCTGAAAAGTTTGTGTCTAAGATCTTGCCACAGGTTAAGCTAATCAGATTTTTAAAAATTGTGAGATCTTCAATGGCCCCAAAGAAAGAGTCAGAAATTTCTTCAAAACTCCCCACTATATGCAGCCTATGTAATAAGCAGGAATGTCAACAACTTATGTTCTACCCTTCTAGATCAATAGAGTTTCCCAAAGAACTAAATCCTGAGGGTACACTTGCATGATCGTGTCCTAGTAAAATAAGCCAACTTATTTCATAGATCATTTAATCAATACTCGATAATACACTGAATCCCTCAAAGGAATTAGTCTTGGCATGATTTCATTACTGTTCAGAAATCTGTGTTAATTCATAAACAATAAAGGATTTCTCGAAGAATATACTAGTTTCTGTTCTCCTTATTTATAACAAATGCTAGGATAAATCGACTTTGATATCATTTATTAAATGAACAACTGATTGGCTTACCTGGTGCTTTTCGTGCTTTCATATATTGTGTTGTCATGTCTTAACTCAATCTTCCGTTTCTTGCATTTCATCTACTGTCAAGTCATTTTAAGTACATGTCATCATAGCTCGCTCTCATTTCTTACATTGGCAGGCATCAAGCCAAGCTCATAGAGCATGTCGTATCATGCATCTTGCGACGATTAAATAAGCTTGACCTAGTCGTGACTGAATGTTTAGTTGGAATCGACCGTCATGTAGAAAATATTATGAGGAAGCTTGATGTCGACTTCCGAAATGGACAAGCTTTTGAAACAACTGGCAACGAGAGACGCGTTGTTGGAATATGTGGTATCCCTGGGATTGGCAAAACTACTCTTGCGAAGGTTGTCTACAACCAACTCAATGATCTCTTTGAAGGCTGTGCCTATTTAGAGAATGTTCGAGAAAGGTATACCCAGGTTGAAGGGCTCAAGACTTTGCTAAGTAGTTTAGCTTCTCAACTATCAAATAGAAGTCAAGACTTCAGTACTTCTGACCAGGCTATGCGCTTTATCAAAGACAGATTCACAAATATAAAGGTTCTCATTTTTCTTGATGACGTGTATGATTCTGCACAGCTTACTCAGATTGCGGGTGACCTTAGTGGTTATGGTCCTGGAAGCAGAATTATTGTGACATCTAGAAGACAAGATGTCCTTATGAAGGTCAAAGTAACAGCTCAAAATTATGAGGTTGAGGCAATGGAAGAAGATCAGGCTCTTGAACTTTTTTGTAAGCATGCTTTCGGAGAAGATTTTGTTGGAGAGGTCGACCATTCTGTTGGAGAGGTCTATTTTCCTCTTTGTAGAGCGATTATATCAGCTACAGGTCGGCTTCCTTTGGCTCTTGAAGTGGTGGGTTCTTTCTTATTTTCAAAACCAAAAGAAGTGTGGAAAGATACATTGGAAAAAATTAAAAATGCTCCTCACAAGAAAGTTGAAGAGGTGTTGAAGATGTGTTATAAAGATTTAGATGAAAATCAGAAAATGATTTTTCTGGATATAGCATGTTCTTTTATTGGAACGGATAAGAGAATTGCCATTTACATGTGGGAGGACTGTAAATTTTTTCCTCAAGAAGGCATTGAGGTTCTTCTTGTTAGGTCCTTGGTGAAAGTTGCAGAGAATAACCGGCTGTGGATGCATGACCAACTAAGAGACTTTGGTAGGGAGATAGTACGGCAGGAGAACCCTAAAGAACCTTGCAGGCGAAGCAGGTTATGGGATCATGAGGACGCATTAGCCACACTAAATGAAAGCAAGGTAAATGCACGGACAACAACTGATTCCTCGAGTGGACAAAGTTGATGCTCTTTTCAAGATGTGTCTTTTAATCAAACATTTTAATTTAGACGAGAAAATGAAATTATCATTTTCCAGGTTTTCTTGTTGGGTTTTTCATCCAGCTTACTTTTGTTTAATTGACAGGGCACTGATAAAGTTCAAGCACTTGAACTCATGTTTGCTCGTGGAACTGATGATTGTTTCACTTGCGAAGCATTTTATCCACTACGGAATTTAAGATTCCTTAAACTGGACTGTGCATATATCGAAGGCAATTGTCAGGATCTTCTTTCAAACTTAAGATGGTTGGACTGGAAAATATGCCCTAAAAAGACGTTGGGGCTTCCTAATTTCAGTGTTGAAAACTTGATCATTCTTGATCTGTCATGGAGTGGGGTAAATCAACGTTGGAGAGGTTGGAAGCTGATAGGAGAGGTAGAAATTTCATATATTTCTATTTCTTAATATGACAATTCTAAGAACTCATCCTTTTCTTTTGTCTCGTTGATTTGCAGAAGGCGAAGAAATTGAAAGTTTTGAACCTATCGGGTTGTCAGGATTTAATTGAATCTCCAGAATTCCCTGCTCCAATTAAACTAGAAAGATTTAACCTGGAATCTTGTTTCAGATTAGTCCTGATTAACGCATCCATTAGCAATCTAAGCTGCTTAGTTTCCTTAAATATGAAGTGTTGTAAGGTGGGCCAGTTGCCAGATCTGCATTTCATGAAGGCATTAAAAGAGCTTGTGATTGATGGGACTTTAATTGATACGATTCGTTTCCAAAGAGGTTCGATGAAACAACTTGAAACTCTTAGTGCTCGCAATTGTAGAAAGTTAGAACAAATATATGAAGTTGATCACTTACAATCTCTCTCTAATCTTGCACTGGATGGAGCTATTATAAAGACCCTCCCAAATTCCATTGGGTCACTGGAGAAACTTCAATGCCTATCTTTGAGGAACTGTCAGAGCTTAACTGAAATTCCAGGATCCATTCAAAAGCTCAAGGGACTGCAGTTTATGGACCTGTCATACACAGGAATTAAAGAATTGCCCAGATCAGTCGAGCAGTTGGAAAATCTAAAAGTGCTAAAGATGGAAGGTACTCACATAGCAAAATTTCCTGAGGTAATACGAAATCTGCCAAAGTTGGAAGAGATAGATTTTTCTTTCTGCCGAAATTTGGAGATTCAGATGGACTGTGATCTTGCAAGATTATCCTCCTTGAGAGTCTTGAAATTATCCTACACCCCAATTGCCCACTTGCCTGAGAGCATTTGTCGGCTCTCAAATCTCCAAATGCTTGAATTGTGTAACTGCAAGAAGCTTCAGGCTCTGCCAGAATTTCGCTCTAGTGTATTCATCCTGCGCTATGCATCATGAAAGATGTGGACGGCCTTGGAACTGTCATGCCTGACTATTATAGAAAGGGTGGTACTTTGGTGATGATCCTGTTCCAAAGTGGTAAGAATCTCTAAACTACTGCAAAATGACAGATTGGGGATCGATTTATCTAATTTTGGCCTTTCAAAAAACATGAAGTTCATTTTTAAGTGGTATTCTTAGCTCAACAAGATTCATGCAGTCAAAGTTAGGGGGGAAATGCTGAATTGTCGAGTCTTTCGAATAGGTAAATATCTGATTAGATCCCAGATCTTCTTCAATGAGACATACTTGCCAATTGAACTCATTATTGTTCCGTGTTGCCTAGTATTCCACCAACTAGTGACCCAAGGTTGAAGAAGGCAACAGAGACCCAATTCTGGAATTTCTAGGACTATGGTTGGTTTTGAAACCATTTTACTGCAGTATAAATAACCTTACGTGGTTGAATAATTACTGTGCTTCTTTAAATTGTAGCTGTCTTTGATCTTCTCTTTGACAGATAATTGAAATTGTTGCAGTTGAAATTGTCTGAGCTGGAGCATAATGGTATTCAAATTTTGCAGCAATGGGGAGGACTCGTGGTCAACAGATTTCATCCGTTTTATGTAAGAGGCGATGGTAAAGTCACCATCGAGAACTCAATTCCATAATTATGAGGAAAGGTGCGTGGTGATATGGCCAGACACTGTATAGGAGATTCATTTCAAATGCAAGAAGGCAGTAACTATTGCATTTCTCTTGTTTCAATGATTCGCTAATTCCATCAGTTGCAGTAAGTTGGTATCGGCAGTAACTTTGAAACTCGTCCCTGCACGCGTACTACAGTTTACTCTGTTGTTGTCCTTAATATGATTATCTCATTCGTGATAGACTGTCCTTCTTCAGGGCAGCTAGCTTGGCCAAGATTATCAGCCTTATCTGCAGAGTCTGTTCATGTAGCCCGTGTGGGATTGCGCCGACTTCTTTCGTGCTCTTAAAAAAAAATATTTCCAGTAGATATGCAAGTCCATGAATACATTTTGCCTGAATGACAGGACAAAGATGGTCAACATTATCGATCATCTGGATCCAATACATCAGGATCGCCTGACCTAACTACCTGTTATGCAGAAAACAGAATCTGCTAGCCTGCCCCCTAAACGTTTCCCTGGCAAGGCGAACAGATCAAGTTAAGTTAATCGCGTCTTCATGTATGCGAAATTGCCGATTACTTTTCCCGTTGAAGAAGATATATAAAGCTGCTATTTCCCGTCGAACGGAGGAATGTTATTTCCAGCATTCCATTGAGCATCAGAGAAATACAAATAGCTAAAGCCGGAGCTATTTCCATGGCTTCTATCTCCGAAGCAATGCGTTGACCTGGAGGCTAGCTGTTCTTCCTTTTCTTTAACCAGCGGCAGCCCAGCTGCTAGTTGACCTTGACCGTGCCAGTGATGAAAGCACCACCAAAAACACCCTTCTGACCGTAATTCTTCAAGCAATTTGAAAGCGGAAGAGTTAAATAATTGTACGAAATATACATAATGCGTGCACTTGCCGATTTCTCGATGAGTACCCGAGAGAGAGCACGACACGACGACGGTTGCCCTGGTTCTGCTGGTGATAGCCGTCATAATAGGCGGAATCATGAAGAGGGACTTGGTGGTAAGTAGGCATTCGACGTAGCCATGCTCGGTGCCGTAACAGTCATCACTGTCGCGGTCGCAGAAGTCGCGCTCTTGTCCCCACAAAGGTCCACGTCATCGTCGCCATCGCAGTCGACACGGTGTCGCACACAATTGCCAACCGGGTCATCATCACCGTCGCAGCGTTCCACGGTAGCACACAACGGAAGAGAACCGCAGTGCTCGAGTACCGCATCGGCATATTTTCTCGGCAGATGGGCGTCGCAACCGCCAGCTTACGCACAAAACCTGGGGTCGCCCTCGAGGTCCGCGTCGTCATCTTGGTCACGACCGTCGAGTACAGGGCCGGTTCGTGACATGGATATACATCCATGGCCGTCGGGGACGCAGTCGCCACGGCTGCAGACTCAGAGCCTGCGCTCGGGATCAGGGTCGACATCGTCGCAGACATCACGAGTCTCGAGCACAGGAGCGGTACGTAATTTCAACGCACGGCAATGGCGATGGCCCCCGCAACGATCACCGCCCCTCGCAGCCGACATCACCGAGGCTGGCCACACAGCTGCGATGGGCGCAGCCTCGGAGCCTACGCATGCTCCGGATCAGGGTCCGCGTCGTCACAGCCGCAGGTCTCCAGCACAGGAGCCGTACATGATTCAACCTCACCCACGTGGCGAGGGCTAGGCAAGGGTCCTCTCTTGTCAGATTTGGTGAGGGGTGACCTCGTCTAGGCCTCGCCCTCGCCCCCGCCTTCGCTAGTTGGAGACTGGCAAAGGGTAATAACAAAAAAAGAGAGAAGAGGAAAAATGAAGGAAAAATGAGAAGGAAAATTAATAAAGAATTAGAAAAAAAAGTATTTAAAAAAAAATCACATCAAGATTAGTCATGTCGCGTAAAACGTTGCCATCCATGTCAGCAATTTCCACCTTAAATTAATTGGATAAAAGTTTATGAGTGAATTGATATCAGTTTATATATGTACTTTTCCTATTATCAAGGGAGATATTTCACTTTTGAACCATCAAACCTAAATTACTTCAAAACCAACTTCTGATAATAACTTGAGTTCATGGGGCCTTTTCATCATCCGGCACTTAAAAGCGAAAATCCGCAAACTCGTGCTATTGACCCCGAATTAGGCCCACTTATTTAAATGAATCACCAATTGACTAACTACTGTATCCCACTGCAGTTCATGCAGACACATCGTCCAAAAAGTGGTGCAAACATGTTGCGGTCCCTGCCGCTCATTCGTTTCCTGAAGTATGAAAGAGTATGGATGAATAACATACGTTGAAAGACATTTAGTTGGCTGCGGAACGCTACAGATAAATTCATTCATGGCCGACTTCTTCTGAGAAAGGTACACTGGAACTTGGTAATTACCAAAATCCCAAATCAGTATGCTTTCGTCATAATTTATTTTAAATTAATTTTTTGACCACTGAAAATTCTAAAGTGATATATCTGTAACAAATTTATCAAAAATTAATTTTTTGACAACAAAAAACCCTAAACTAGTATACATGTAATAAATTTACCATTCGTTAGTTTCCGTTAAATTTTACCGTCAAATTATTAAGTTAGATAATATGTGACAATTAAAGACGGGATTTGACCTCTGTTTGTCAAAGTTATATTAGTTTATGATTTTTTGGAGTATTAATCCATTTTAATATATGATGGATAAATTTATCATAAATTTACCAATTTTAGGTTTTTATGATAGAAAAATTAGTTTCTAGTAAATTTATCATATGTGTACTACTTTGGGATTTTTTGTGATAAAAAAATAAGTTCAAAGTAAATTTGTTATAGATGTATCACTTTAGAATTTTCAGTGATAAAAAAATTAGTTTAGAATAAATTTGTCATAAAAGATACCAGTTTAAGCTTTTTGTGATATTAACACAATTTGCAATGACCATTGAATTTCATATATTTTGGATTGACAAAAATAGATATCTTTTATATAATGCTTATGAAAAATAATAAGGTACCTCAGCGCATATAATTTTTTTACATCATGGTTTTTAGTGTTTTTTTAGATACCCTTACTTCTTACATACTCCGTGTGAAAATGTCTTATGCATAATAGAAAAAAGGCTGCCAATTCTTTGATATGGTAAATAGGAGACTATATATTCTGAGATTTACCAAATAACAATTCACCACAAAAATAGTTTTTAAGATAGAAGTGACGAAGAGCACATAAGTTACTATGAAAGCAATGGCGAAGAAGAGCTAGTTCTTATTTCCAAATAGCAAAAGTTTAAAATTGAAGGGGATCTAGAATAGGAAAATAACTATATTAAAGAAACTGTGCAAATATGAAAACAATTACAGTGATTGTGTCTATGTAATGGAAAAGAAAGGAGTGATTTTTTTTTTTTTTTTTTTTTGGTCTTAAATTCAGTCGTACAGAATTTGGAAATAACCCATCTCAAATATTATTTGAAAAAAGAAAAAGAACAGCTAAGGTCGCATGCACCTCATATATACTATTCCTCGGGTTTCACATTCCTCGTAGTCTTACTTTATTTTTCATTTTTAGGACCCTCCAATGGCGGGGACACTTGCAAGAGAAGTCCGAGTCAACGGCCGTCTCTATCCGTCTGCAACCGAGCAATCCCCGGTTTTTAGATGCCCGCAGGAGAGAGAGAGAGAGAGCTTGTGATGATGGCGGTCGCGGCTCTGCGTCTTGCGTTGCTTGATCCGGGGGTGAAGTGGTTGATGTTGGCGCTCGCCGTTTGGGTGGTTGTATCCGCCTTACACGGCCGAATCAGGAGGAGGGACGCGGGCCTGGCCAAGCTGATGGTGTCAGCTCTTCTGGTTTTGGCCTTCTCCACGGTGTTAAGGGACCGAAGCGCAGAGACGCTGGCTTCCTTCTTCGCGGTATGGGTCGCGTTGTTGGTGCTCTGTGTCCGCCCTTGGCGGAAATTCACCGGCGCGGCCGAGCTGCTGCGAGGGTTCAGCATGGGCATGCTTGGTTGTTTAGCACTTCGTCATCCGAGGATCGAGACTTATGCTTTGGCTCTGGCGGTTTGGATTGCTCTCTCCGCCTTTTCCCTCCTATCGGAAACGCCGGAGCGCGACGGCGCA
The DNA here is from genome assembly GCA_014182375.1 of Eucalyptus virginea. NCBI lineage: Eukaryota > Viridiplantae > Streptophyta > Magnoliopsida > Myrtales > Myrtaceae > Eucalyptus > Eucalyptus virginea. Next base: position 42,280,197 of record CM024516.1, on the reverse strand, counting down.
GATACAGCGAGCGAGGAGGTGCGCGATGTCAATTTATGCTCCTTGGGGAAGCTGCATGTAGGTGAAGGCAAGGATGAAGACTCACAGCAGGTACGCGATGATTTTTCTAAGGCGTAGTTCTTGGAATTTTCACGATATACAATTTTAATAAGTCAATTAACATATAAGTTTTCTATTATAATCTTTTGAACTTTAGGTAAAAATTTGGGTTAATGTCATAAAAACCCCAAACCGGTAAATTAATGTTTCACAAGAACTCCCAAACCAGTACATATTACCCCAAATTAATTTGTCTAAAAAAGTCCAAAGTGGGTACATTTGTGTCACATATTACCCCAAATTAATTTGTCTCGAAAAATCTTAAGCTAGTATACCTGTGCCATTACATTTACCTGCAAAAAAATCCTAGATTTACGTCAGTATGGGGTAAAGGTGACACGGGTGTACCGTTTTGAGATTTTTTATGACGGAAATATCAATTTGAGGCAAATGCGGTACAGTTATACTAGTTTGAGAGTTTTTATGACATAAAAAGCAAAATTTGGATTATATGTGGTATGAGATACCAATTTAAGATTTTTGGTGGTATTAGTCTTTTGAATTTTATAAGAAAGCAAAATGTTGCTTTTTGCTTTTGCTTAAGCACAAATGAAGGGGTTAAAACAGCACAAGTATCATAACGTAAGATGATTCATCGAAAATGACATTTAAATGATCGACTTTTCGCCCATGTGATACTTAAATGAGTAAAAAAAAAAAAGGTTTTGGCATTCAAGTGAGCGCCATACAAAAGTTATGGTATTTGTGTTGTTATTCTCTCCACAAATAAACATGCCACAAATGATCATCGCTTATTAATGAATTATAACAACTATAGGAAAATGTGCCTATAAAAAATGGATGATGCTATTTTCACCTCTTTATATGACTAAATCCACACCATTTTCACTAGATAGACAAAATCACTGTTGATTGTTTTCATAGTTGCATGTTTCTTTCAATTTAATTACTTTCTTATGATGAGTTTCCTTCAAATTCAAACAGTACTCTACTGTTTAGAAAATAATAATTAGCCTCTTGTTCATCATTGGTCCAATCGCAATATAGCCATTGCTTCTCATCAATTTCTACCCTAAACGGCTCACTTCTGTGGTTAATTAATTATTTGATTAGTCTCAGAATGAAAATCATGTCTTTTATTAGTCTCAGAAGAAAAATCAAATCTTTAAATACAAAAAAATTGGCGATTTTATTGACCTATTTTCACAGAGGATGTAATTATATGTTTCTCTCGTTTTCTCCTTTCTCGTGGCCAAGGCCATGGAGAACAAAGATCCACAAGGACATTGTTACGCTGCACCGCCTCCCCAGTGCCTGCGGCAACCAGAGAAGCGCACAGAGCACGAGCGTCTCCTGCATGGTCAGGTGCAGGCACAACAAATCGTCCTGGGCCACGAACCCAGTCCGCCGCAGGGTCAATCGCCCGAGCCTGCTATCGTCCTTGATAATTGTTCGGGAGAGGCTGCCGTGGAGCTTCCCCATTTTCTTCATCTGTCATGGAGTCCCAGCGGCTCCACTTCACCATTTTCTCCATCTGCATCAGCCTGCTCTCCCTCAGCGCCTCCCCAAGCTGAGGAGGAAGAACAAGTTGACGCAGCTGAAGATGAGGGACTAGAAGAGCAAGAAGGGCAAGAAGTAGAAGAAGTTGAAGAAGAAGAGGAAGAGCATGGACAGAGTCTTGATGATGTATACAGTCAGGTTAAAAGGAACAAATCCGACGTTAAACCAGCATCCGGTGAGATTTTGCTTGAGCCATCTGCTAGCGTGAACCCTGCGATTTTGCATTTTGAAGAGGACGACAGTGTGGAGTCATGTCAGCTGGCGACAGGGAGAGAAAGGAAGGGCGGGGCGGAGGGAGATAAGTCCACGATGACTAAGAAGGTTGGCGAGCAGATCAAGTTGCTCGACGAGCAGCAGATAAAGTTACGCGACGAGCAGATCAACTTGCGCGACAAGCAGCGGATCAAGTTGCGCGACGTGCAGATCAAGTTGCACAAGGAGCAGTGGACCAAGTTTTGCGAGGAGCAGCAGATCAAGTTGCTCGACGAGCAGCAGATAAAGTTGCGCGACGAGCAGATCAAGTTGCTCGAGGAGCAGCAGATCAAGTTGCGTGACAAGCTGCGCGACGAGCGGATCAAGTTGCTCGACGAGCGGATTAAGTTGCGCGACAAGCAGCAGATCAAGTTGAGCGACGAGCAGCAGATCAAGTTGCGTGACGGCGCGGATACAGCGAGCGAGGAGGTGCGCGATGTCAATTTATGCTTCCCATCTGAATTATGTTTGTTGAGTTGAGTCCCTTGACCTTCTTTCTTTTTCTACAGGTAGGATCCTCCTCGTCCAGCTCTACCTTCGCTAGGAAAGATTTTTTGGGTGTTTTCTTGAGTTTCAACAGAGGACCAGACATCCCTGATGCATTCATAGACTTCCTGATGGTTCAACTCACGAGATCCGGGATCTCGGTCTTTGGAGAAGGCAAAAAGCTGCCTGAAGGGGAAGACCTAGTTGAAGTGATCAAGCGATCCAACTTATCGATTCCAATCATCTCCAAGGGCTACGCTTCCTCCGAAAGTTGCCTCGTGGAGTTGGGTCTAATGTTGGAGTGCAGAAGAACAAATGGCCAAACGATCATTCCCATTTTTTATGACGTAGATCCCTCGGATGTGCGACTCGTCAGGGGTTCTTTCGAAATATCCTTGAAGGAGCACGAGATGAAGGGAATGGATGGCAGGACAATCGATGCATGGGGAAGAGCTCTTCGTGAGGTTGGGGATCGGGACAAATTTTACTCTGCAGACAACAATTCTTGGTAATTCGATTTAGCTGATTTCACTTGATATTTTCTTAGGACCTTATCTATATAGGATTCATAGTCTTCTGACAGTGAGAAGAATGGTTTTGAGTGAACATGTCGTCTGCTATCGTTACATTCACAAGATTACTGGTCACGCAACGAAACCTACCTGTCCTTCGCTCTTTTCATGAATTGCTTAGTTCCGCCGGCCCAATTGAGTGTATAATTTAACTCCTTTCTGCTCGCTCTCTTTCCAACTGCCATCTTGTTTCTTAATTGCTGCTTGTATCCCTAATTCAATTTTAACAGGTCTAATTACAAGCTTTTAAAGCAACTCCTCTTAGATGTGCTGCAACTGTTCAGTAAGTGGGATGTTAAGGAGAATTTGGTTGGAATTCAGGATCGAGTACAAGAGGTCTTGACAAAGCTTGGCGTTTGCTATAAAGAAGGACAAGCAGTTGGGTTACATGGTGGGGATGTCCGAGTAGTTGGAATCTATGGCACTGGTGGGGTTGGCAAAACAACTATTGCAAAGGTTGTTTATAAAGCCATCACTTCTCTCTTTGATGGCTGTAGCTATCTTGAGGACATTGAAGAGAGGTTCACACAATCTGAAGGACTCAAGTCTTTGCAAAATCAGTTGATTTCCGACCTGCTAAAGCGAAGCTGCCCAATGTTTACTTGTGAAGAAGGTGCGCACATCATCAGGCATAGATTTCATAGCATGAGAGTTCTTATTATCCTTGATGATGTCAGTCATTATCATCAACTTGAGCCATTCATTGGGAAGCTTAGTTGGTTTGGTCCAAGAAGTAGGATCATTGTGACTACGTGTGACTATGGTCTTATTGATATACCTGAAGTGGCAGAAAAATATGAAGTCGAACCTCTGAAACCTGATCAAGCTCTTTTTCTCTTTCAGAGGCATGCTTCTCATGTCCTGCAATTCCCAGATAGATATGATTCTCTGTTCGATGAAATCATATCTGTAACTGGACGAATTCCTTTAGCGATTGAGGTTCTAGCTCCTCTTTTATGTAGAGCGCCCTCAACATTACGGCAACATACCTTGAAGATAATGAGAAAGCATGACGATCCAGTTGAACGCATGTTGATGGCAAGCTTTGAGTTTCTTAATTATGAGACCAAAGAAATATTACTGGATATAGCATGTTTCTTTGTTGGAAAGGATATTGCCAATCCCTTTTCCATGTGGTGTGCTTGCGGCTATGATCCTCTTAGTGGAATCAAAGTTTTGCTCGACATGTCTTTGGTGCAAATTGGAGAAAATAACAAGCTATGGATGCATGATCAGCTGAGAAATCTTTGTCAGCAAATCGTCAAGAATGAAGATCCCGAAAGGCCTGAAAGGCGCAGTAGGCTATGGGATCATGCGGATGCAGTATCCATGTTGAAGGAAAGGAAGGTACGCCCGCGAGTGATAATGATTTCTTGAGTTGAGCAAGTCAAATAAAATTCACTTAAAGAAGAGCAGATGGACGTCTAATGGCACGTGAGAATGATATTTTTGCATTTAACTGTTCTTTCATTTGCAGGGAACTAAAAGGGTCCAAGCTCTCGATCTCAAGTATGATAATATTTGCCATGACTGCTTTACATGTGAAGAATTTGAACTTCTGCCAGGCCTGAGGTATCTCAATATGGGTAAAGCCAGAATCATAGGAGACTCTAAGAATTCCCTATCAAATTTAAGGTGGCTTGATTGGCAAGTGTGCCCCGAGACATTTGGAGCTTGTAATCTGCATCTAATAGAGCTAGTCATTCTCGATTTATCATGGAGTAAGGTTGCGCATAACTGGAAAGGGTGGAGTCAAATCAAGGTAACTATGAAGAGATTTTTTGGCTTGATTCAGTTTGATGTCAACTCTATCTAGACATTTCTGTTGTTTTGCAGATGCCACAGTTGAGAATTCTAAACCTTACGGGGTGTACCGACCTACTGATTACTCCTGATTTCTCTGGTTTTGAGAAGTTGGAGATATTGATTCTCGAGCATTGTTCTCGACTTGTGAAGATTGATGCTTCAATTGCTCATCTAAAGTTCTTAGTCACCCTGAATTTGAAGTTCTGCAGTGAACTCAGCATGTTGCCAAAAGAACTTAATGATATGAAAGAAATGAAAGAACTTCTAATTGATGGAACCTCTATAAAGGAAATTCCCAGCACCCTAGCCAATATGAAGAAACTCAAAATTCTCAGTGCCTCTAATTGCTTCTCTCTGAGTGGGCTGCCCCAATCATTGGGTCAGCTGGAAGCTCTTTCAGTGCTCTTGCTGGATAGTGCGAAAATTGTTGAACTCCCTGACTCAATTGGAGAGCTGGTGCAACTGAAGCAAATATCTTTGAGAAACTGCCATCGTCTAGGGGAGCTTCCAGACTCAATTGGCAATTTGGGAAGATCATTGATCGAGCTGGATGTATCGGGGACGGGTATTTGCAATTTGCCAGGTTCGATCACTAACCTGCGGGGCTTGAAAGTACTGAAAATGGACTTCAGTTTCACAAGAGAATTCCCTTGTGATTTTGGAAGGCTAATCAACCTCGAGGAGATGCATGCCTTGCAATGTAGGAGCTTGGAAGGGGACATTCCGAGTCATATCGGGGAATTGAAATCTCTGAGAATGTTGGTTCTAGGATATACTCGTATTTCTAGCTTGCCGCCGTGCATCCAGTCACTTTGCTGTCTTCAGACCCTTGATTTACTGAACTGCGACAGGATTGAAGCATTGCCAATACTACCCTCTAGTTTGACTCGCTTGCGTGTGATCTCTAGGAGCATGAAGGCTGTGCCATTCATTGACAACTTGACAAAATTGGAAGAGTTGTGCCTTGGAGATGAAGATCCCGAGGAACTAAAACTACCCTCAACGCAGAGGGTGATGAATTCCATCCTGACCAGGGGGGTGGTTCTCTCCTTTCTTTGGCCCAAAAGATTTCTGAGGCTGAAGGTGTTGGAATTGTCTCATTCACGGATCACGGACCTTCGCTTGGGGGATAAATGTCTCCCTCAGCTCACAAAACTTGTCGTGTCAGGTGCAAACCTCAGGAGAATACAGCAGCTTCCATCAACACTGTCATTCTTGTCAGTTCGAGGCTGTTTGTCATTGAAAAGATTGCCGACCGTCCAATGTTTGAAAAGTTTGAACGAATTACGGCTCTCACACTCTGCAGTTAGAGAGGTTGAAGGGCTTGGAGAGCTAGGAGCCCTGGAGATAATAGATATATCTCACTGCGAAATACGGTACCTCGAAGGGCTTGGCCAGTTAACTTCCTTGCTAAGCTTGACGCTTTCGGACTGTGATCATCTCCGAAAGTTGCCTAACATATCAAATCTGAAGATGCTGAAAATTTTAGAAATCCGCCGATGCAGGGAGATTAAAAATATTCAAGGTCTACAAGAAATAAGATCATCCTTGGGGAAGCTGCATGTAGGTGAAGGCAAGGATGAAGACTCACAGCAGGTACGCGATGATTTTTTCTAAGGCGTAGTTCTTGGAATTTTCACGATATACAATTTTAATAAGTCAATTAACATATAAGTTTTCTATTATAATCTTTTGAACTTTAGGTAAAAATTTGGGTTAATGTCATAAAAAACCCCAAACCGGTAAATTAATGTTTCACAAGAACTCCCAAACCAGTACATATTACCCCAAATTAATTTGTCTAAAAAAGTCCAAAGTGGGTACATTTGTGTCACATATTACCCCAAATTAATTTGTCTCGAAAAATCTTAAGCTAGTATACCTGTGCCATTACATTTACCTGCAAAAAAATCCTAGATTTACGTCAGTATGGGGTAAAGGTGACACGGGTGTACCGTTTTGAGATTTTTTATGACGGAAATATCAATTTGAGGCAAATGCGGTACAGTTATACTAGTTTGAGAGTTTTTATGACATAAAAAGCAAAATTTGGATTATATGTGGTATGAGATACCAATTTAAGATTTTTGGTGGTATTAGTCTTTTGAATTTTATAAGAAAGCAAAATGTTGCTTTTTGCTTTTGCTTAAGCACAAATGAAGGGGTTAAAACAGCACAAGTATCATAACGTAAGATGATTCATCGAAAATGACATTTAAATGATCGACTTTTCGCCCATGTGATACTTAAATGAGTAAAAAAAAAAGGTTATGGCATTCAAGTGAGCGCCATACAAAAGTTATGGTATTTGTGTTGTTATTCTCTCCACAAATAAACATGCCACAAATGATCATCGCTTATTAATGAATTATAACAACTATAGGAAAATGTGCCTATAAAAAATGGATGATGCTATTTTCACCTCTTTATATGACTAAATCCACACCATTTTCACTAGATAGACAAAATCACTGTTGATTGTTTTCATAGTTGCATGTTTCTTTCAATTTAATTACTTTCTTATGATGACTAAGAAGGTTGGCGAGAAGATCAAGTTGCAAGACGAGCAGCAGATAAAGTTGCGCGACGAGCAGATCAAGTCGTGCGACGAGCAGATCAAGTTGCTCGACAAGCAGCAGATAAAGTTGCGCAACGAGCAGATCAAGTTGCGCGACAAGCAGATCAAGTTTCTCGAGGAGCAGCAGATCAAGTTGCACGACAAGCTGTGCGAAGAGCGGATCGAGTTGCTCGACGAGCGGATCGAGTTGCTCGACGAGCAGATGGAGTTGCGCGATAAGCAGCAGATCAAGTTGGGCGACGAGCAGCAGATCAAGTTGCGTGACGAGCAGATCAAGTCGCTCGACGAGCAGCAGATCAAGTTGCGCGACGAGCAGATCAAGTTACGCGAGGAGCAGCGGATCAAGTTGCGCAACAAGCAGCCGATCAAGTTGCTCGACAAGCAGCCGATCACGTTGCTCGAGGAGCAGCAGATCAAGTTGCTCGGGGAGCAGCAGATCAAGTTGCGCGACAAGCTGCGCGACAAGCGGTTCGAGTTGCTCGACAAGCGGATCGATTTGCTCGACGAGCGAATCCAGTTGCTCGACGAGCGGATCGAGTTGCGCCACAAGCGGCAGATCAAGTTGGGCGACGAGCAGTGGATCAAGTTGGGCGACCATCGGATCAGGTTGCGCGATGAGCGGATCAAGTTGCGCGACGAGTCGCATGACGAGCGGATCAAGTTGTGCGACGAGGTGCGCGACGAGGTGCGCGACGAGCAGCGGATCAAGTTGCGCGACGAGCAGGTCAAGCAGGTCAAGTTGCTCCGCGAGCAGATCATTCTCGCCGAGTAGATCAGGAAGTCAAATCGCGAAGTTCGAGAAAAGCGCACCGTTGGAGGAGTCGCCCCCCACTCCAAAGAAGGATGAATTCATCAACAGCTTCATGCTTTTGGGGAAAGGACTAGTAAAGTAAAGCTCTATGCTTTTGTAAGGGCGAAAGTACATTTGGAATGCCAAAATCTAATACGGGGGACGGGGGATAGATACGAAAAGTTCAGGAAAGTACACTTAAATGTTTTTTTCTTTTTAAATGAAACACTCGAGTGTAAGTCTAGCAAAGGTGGCCGAAAATTTTATATAATAATTTTTTAATAATATAACTCGCATACGTGGCATGTCAAAGAGCTAAGTCAGCAACGAAGAATAAAAACGACGTTGTTTTGTTTTTTTAGATATAAATATTAATTAAATTAAAATATTTATATTTATAAAAAAAAAAAATACCAGAAAGAGCCAGCGACAATGGGGAGGCAGCGGCAAGGGTTTGCACAGCCATCGCCTTCTATGATTTTCCTCTACGTTTTTCTAAAAATAATTATTTAAATTTAGTTTTAAATTTAATTTACTTTATATTTATGTTAAAATTCAAATCTAAGGCAAAACGACGTGGTTTTTGCTTTTCTTTCCATATCTGTCTCGTCGGAAAAATGACACGTCGGCATTTGAGCTAGATTTTCTTACCATTGACATTTATTTTGCTACGATTTTGACACTAAAGTGTACATTTTCAAATTTTTGGCATTCAAGTATCCTCTCATGTCAAGTTTTGGCACTCCAGGTATTTAGATCCCCTTTTATAAATTTGTTGGGATAATTTAGTTGGAGTACAAGGATGAATCTTGTTGTTCTAGAAAAATTTAAATGATGGCTGAAGATAAATTGTTTTCTCAAAAGAGGGTTTAAAGTGAATCTTATCTCAAATAAGGATTCAAAATTGTCAATTTAATTTTAAATATGAACCTCAATTTAGAAGCCCAAAATCTTATTTGTAGCCAAGGGGTATTTTCGGTGTAAAGATTTTTTTTTTTTTTTTCATTTTCTTTCTTTCTTAGTCAAGTTCACACCTCCTTGATAGCAGCATCAGCCTCCTCAACAACGAGCTTGCATAGATGCAGAACAATTTAAACAATTTAGGAAAAGAAGAAAATGGAAAGATATTCAAGAAGTTTTGCAGTTTTGCAAAACTACAAAACTTTATTGTTCAAATTCTATACACTTTTGCAAATTATACGAAGCAGCCTCCCCACCAGCGAATTTCAAAATGCATGCTCTGCATTTTGCAATTTTGCATCTCCGCGCGAGCCCTCATCGTAGGACCTGAGGATTGCAGAGATTCCACAAAAACCTCCAATACATCTGGCTCAGGGACTTCAATCCAGCTTCTCCTCGCTGAGACCGATCAGAGTTTGCATTAGAACGAATCTGAGTTTGCCATTGACAACGATGAGGACAGTGAGCTTATGACTTACACCTTGTTGTGCTTGACCACGATCACGAGATGTGGGGCTCAAATCGAGCAGAGCGTCACATCTTGGCTCGCTCATGCTAGATCTAGGGAGCGCATTGACCCTATCTTTTGATGAAGGTACTGAAATTGTTATAAAGGGCGATGGCAGACGAGGTTGATGGCGTCAATGGCCAGGTCGACGGGGAGATAGTGATAGACTTTGGGAAAAGAAATGACAACAACGATGGAGGCATAAGGGTGATCTAGGCGAGCCTCTAGGGGTGTCAAGACCCGAACCAAAAACCGAACCGAACCGAACCGAACCGCGAACCGAACCAAATCGAACCGAAAAATTCGATTTTTTTGGTTCGGTTCGGTTTTCATCAAAAACCGAAAAAATTGTATCGATTCGGTTTTTATCGGTTAACCGAACCGAAAACCGATAAAATCAAATCTAATTCGGTTCTCTCCAACTCCCGTCTCTAGTCCTCTCGTGTCTCTTGGTTTTTGTCGGTTTCCATCTTAGTTCTCTCAACGGCGACTACGACTGCGACGGCGACGGCAATGACAACGGTGACGACGATGATGACGGCGACGGCGACCGATTGAGGCACAGAGCCCCTTTCTTCTGCAAGTCTCTCCTTCGTCACTTTACATGTTGTTTGGCTAAGACCAGACAAAGAACCACGGTCTGAAGCAAATTTCTCGATGTTTCCCGGAGGCATTCTGGCTCAACGGCATTGACGTTTGTCCAAATCAACTAGAGTTGCTCTATGTTCGTCCAACTCAGGTATTGCGTTTTCTCACGCTCGACACACGCATGTGCGATCATTGTTGTCATTTCTTTTCGCATTGGGATGGGAAAAAAGTGAAAGATGGGTTGATACTGGTTGAAATTAGAACTTGGATCTTTGGTGTTGTGACCACAAACGTCACCCAAGGGAAGGAAATTGATCACCGCATGCTGCACACCAAAGGTGCTTGATGAAATTCCCGAAGGGTCTTGCTGTTCTTTGTGGCGGAGAGCTTCCTTACTCATTTGGTTTGGTCCCCTGTCTTCTTAGCAGGAGTTCAACAATGGGTCTTGTGGTTTCTGCACCGAGATGATTCTTTTTATCTTCGTAGTTGGTTGAAATGATAACCCGAGTGAAGCTATTTATCCCACATGCTCTTTTCGCTTTTCCCTCGAACTTTTTTGGGTGTTCCCCTTTTGAACACCTTTTGCTTTCTTATGCTCTAATATCGTGCTCTGGAAAGATGTCGATTGACGTGCCTTTTTCCTCTTCTATGATTATGATGGAGAAGAAAAGCATGAAGGTCTTCTCTCTTCAAATTCAAAATCGAGGTTTCTATGTTGAGCTGGACTCTGGTTGAATCTAAGAAAAAGTTGGTGCTGTGAAATGTTGAGGCAAGTTCTCAATATATAATGTGTGCCTAAGCATGATGATCGAAATGATGGGACTTGGCCCTATGAGTTTCTTCTCCAAACTGGGTCCTGTAATTTAGTTCTGTGAGTGATCGGAGTATGAAGTGCATAAATAGATTGAAGAAGGCCAGTCTTTGTTTGGTTTCTTTCGCGGTGAATATGAACCGGTGTGGGTTATATTTTTTGCAATGGACCTTCCATCCTTCTATTCTGAAGACCAAAAAAATCTACATTGTTCTTGTCTGGTGTAGGGTCTTAGCTTTTCTTGTTGTAAGTGTTGTTTTCATTTAAATCGTCTCATTTACAGCAACGTGCGCATTCTTTGGATTGGAAGAGTAATCGGGATATCAAATAGGAAAGATCAAGCCGTTAGTTCTTATTGCATTGCTAGTCCTAAACCTTATTTTTATTTTTTGACAAATAATGCAGGCTTCTCAGATTCTTTGGATCATCACATTTTATTCTACACAACTTCCAGGTGTCCCAACTATCAGTGCCGTGAGGTAGAGTCTCTCATTTTTTTTATAGAAATTTGTTCATAGATTCCTAAGTTGAGATCACTAATTTTATTTCAATTGTTTTGGTCAAGGTATACAAAAGAAAGGAGCAGCATTGTGGTTATTAGGCTTAGCGTGCACACAACTCCTGTGGAGATGCGTGAGAAACTTGCCATTCCTGAGGCAAAATGGCCTTGAGCCATTGGAGAACTCTGTAGTTTGAATTATATAGAAGAAGCGGTTGTCCTTAGCACCTGCAACATAATGGAGATATATGTTGTCGCTTTGTCTCAACATCGTGGGGTTAAAGAAGTGACTGAATGGATGTCTAATGTGATTTACTTTTGCTCCTTGCCATGACTATAATTTGGATTCTTGCAATAATTAATTGCCCTATGATACTTGTTTTATGGATGAAAAGCACTGGTTTCCTTTGAGTTCTTGTTAATCCAGGATTCTTCCTTCTTTTTTTCTCTTCTTCTCTTGTGAACAAAATCCCTATTTCAGAGCTTTGTCAACACCCTTTTTTGTTGTACAATGGGGATGCTACACAGCATCTTTTTGAAGTCTTAGCAGGTCTTGATTCTCTTGTCCTTGGAGAAGGACAATTTCTTGGACTAAATGGGTATACTTGCTAAGTGAAATGTGATGTGAGGCATAAAGACTATAGTAGAACATTCATATGAGAAGATAAGTTGTTAGCATACTTTATCACGATTTCAAATGCTTATGGCTGTATTTACGAATCGCTAGTGTAAAAAAAAAACAAACACTTAAAATCGCTACACTCCATGTAGGACCAAATATTCCTTTTGGGAACAAATTAAGATTGGAAAAGCAAAAAGTAGGGCAGTTTTTGATCTAGACCAGTTGCCCATGAAACCCAGAAAGTCAAAAGTGAAGCTTTCGCTTCCTTTTGAAACCCAAATAGATTGGAAGCAATGCAAAACTCGAGCCATTTCCAAGCTCAACTGGGACAAGCCCACAAAAGAAACCATGTCTCGGGATGCCATCCTCCTTCCTAAGAATTTTCACACAACATTCCAAGCTCCCGTCCTCATTGTCGCTTCTTATCTTCCCTAGTTTCTTCTTGCTTGACTTCTCTTCGAAGAGAAGTCATCTCGCTTCTCATGATGTGATAATTTCAGGAGAGTGAAAGGGCTGTAACAAGGGAAGAAGGAAGAGATCTAGCTCAAAGACATAGATGTACGTTTCTTGAATATAGCACAAAAACTAGAGAGAATGTCAATCAATGCTTCAAGGAGCTTATACAGAAGGTAAGCTGTCCCAAAAAACAAAAACAAAAAAAAAAAAAAAAAAAAAAAAACGAAAACCAAAAACGAAAAACCGAACCGAACCAAAAGTTCGATTCGGTTCATTATCGGTTCGGACTTATTCAGTTCGGTTTGGAAATTTTCTCTAACGGTTCGGTTTGGTTCGGTTTTTTTGAAAAACCGAATCGAATCGACCGTTTACACCCCCACGAGCCTCATTAACCTTTGCCTGGCCGACGATGGCCTCACCTAGGCCTGCAAGGGCCGCTCCCCCCCTGCCACCTAGGGCTAGCAAGGGTCGCCGCCCCCCTTCAACAGTGGTAGCAATAGTGGTAGCAACGCCCAACCACCAGCCCTACCTCTTTTATATATATTTACATTTTGACCCCTCAAGTATTTAAAGTTTTTAAAATTGACTCGTGCGTGTTGGAATTGCATGTCATAGCGAGTCAAAGAGAGTTGACCACGTGTCAGATTTTTCAACACTCGTTGACTGCATGTCGGAGCATATCAGACACGTGTCAGAGTGTCGAACACAACACAAAGGCTCCTAGAAAGTGTCGATACTCCATAAGTTAGAAAATATTGTAGCTAATGTGCTTGAGAAAATTCCCAAAGAAAAATTAAAAGAATGTAACCTCACTTTGTCAGGGAAACTCTACTTCGAACCCAGTGTTAACTTTCTAGCATTCTTATCTACAGTAAAAGAATGGAAAACCGAGAACGTGGTACGTGACCAATTGGAGGTAGCCTTATTTTCGTTTAAATTGGAAATTGAGACGAAAAGAGTCCTTGATGCTAGTGACACGGCCCATGGACGAAGCATGATCCAAGACCATCCGTGATAGGCCGCGTCTCATACAAGGGCTTGTCCAAGAACATCTCGCGATCGATCCATGAACGATCTCCAATCTGTGCACAGCCAGCCCATGCGTGATACGAAGAGAGGCCCATGCACGACCCATGATCGGCCCGTGAGCAATGTTCGGCCAGCCCACGTGCAACCTGTGACCATTCACCTGCTCCCATGTCAGGTGGCCATGCTGCCCTAATCTTGCTTCTGACATACGCCCATGAGCTTCCAAAGGGCTAGAGCCGTTGAGTGACCTGCTGTGTAGCCTTGTAATGATGATACGGATTCAAACACCACTATTGAATCAGAGGGATGATCAATGGCTAGGATAAGACCCGAACTTGTATAAATATGGGTCATTCCCCCTCATTGTATTCAACTCATTCACAAGTGAATATACTTGCTCCTTGCTCATACGATCCTTGTGTTCGTGTGTGTGTGTGTAAGGTTGACTTGAGATCGATAATCTTAAGGTCGCACGGATGCGTGATCGATCGGAAACAACCGACCCATGACACTAGTTTGTGGTCCTTCTCAAACAATTTGCTTCCTTTGGCAACTAAGCCCCAACTTATCTGTTCACTACTATGAATTTACTCATTGTGCCTTTCGGGTGCAAGTGTTGAGCTTGCCACTAGCATGACTTACAGAGAATGAGATGCTAGAAGTGGTGTCAAAGATGGGCAAAAAACAAGAGTCTGGGGTTGTCGTAAATTTTGAAGATGATCAACTGTGGGTTGACTCTATGTACCAACGTCTCCCTTATTTTTGTTACTCATACGGGAGAATTGGCCACTACACAATTAGCTATAAGGAAGGGCCTTAAAAAAACCCAGGCCAAAAGAAAGTGGTTCTGGATCCGGCTATTTGTTAAAAGTAGAAGCACAAGAGATAAGCCCATTTTGGAAACTATTTTATGGGAAAGAATTTCCCATGCTTGAGGAGGAAGAAATCATTCCCGAGATAGCGGGACTGGCCAACATAATGAAAGACATGGTTTCTATTGAAAATGATAAGCAACAAATGGCGAAACCAATGGAGATTCAGCTAGTAGAATCATCAAAGCCAAAGGGTAAAGCATAGCTTATGTGGTAATGACAGGAAAGGGAAAAAGAAGAAAAGGAACACAACTCCTATTCTTAGGGTACATTTGGTAATATTTTTATTCCTAGAAATAATTTCTTTCGAGAAATTGTTCTCTTCTATTTCTATTCTCTAAAACAGTTTATGAGTAAAACAATGCATTTGATAACTATACAAAATTCATATTTCTAAAATAGAAAAAGAACAAGAATGCGTATGGTACAACCCACAAATTTTTTTGTGATGTAAATTTTTTTTAATTTTTTAATAATTTTTTTGAGATTTTTTTTTCTCTTCTTCTTCCTCATTTAGCTAGTTGTCAGGAAACGATGGATGATGACAACCGGCAGAAGACAGGGGCGAGAGGCGAGGGGGTGACCAACGGCATGTGAAGGGTGGTGGACGACAGACAGTAGCAAACGGCAACAGGCGGCAAGCGGCAAGATAGGAGAAGAAAAGAAAAAAAATGACTTATTTGTAGAAATTGTTCCTAGGAGCAAAAATCTACTTTTTTTTTTTTTTTTTTTTTTTACTTTTTATTTCTATTCCAAATCTATTCTCTTGCCACTTTTCTACTCTAGGGATGTAAAAATTAACTAACATTATCAAATGAATTTATTTTCTTTTTCTATTCTAGGGAACAAAAGAGTAGATGAATAGAACCGTTGTCATGCAAACCTTTAGGGTGCACATGATAATCATTGTGTTCCAAAAATCAATTTATGATTAGAAATTGATTTTTCTATTTCTATTCCCCAAAAAAGTTTCTAAGAAAAATACACGCTCAATAATCTTATAAAATTTATGTTCCTAAAATAGAATTTCGTTTGATAATGACACAAAATTTGTCCATCTCAAATAGTGGTGGGAGGAGTTCGGTTCGACAATCGGTGACCAATGACTCGAGGGACGATCGATGGCTGGCAGGATGGGCGGTGAGCAAGTAGCAGCAAATGATCAACAACAGGTAGGCATGCGGGTGGCAAGTGACAACCGACAATCGGCAGCTGACAGCTAATGGTAGGCGTCCGGCATCCAAGGGTCCAACATCCGAGGGCCGATGACTAGTAGTGGGCGGCAAGCGACTGGCATCCAGTGTCTGATGTCCCATGGGCGGCAAGTGAGCGACGAGCGGTGACGAAAATGAATAATGATAAGAGTTTTCATTTCTTACTTTTATTCTAGAAATAGATAAGTTAAAAATTTTAACTTTATATTTCTGATCCAAATTATTTTTTGGAGTGAAAATCTATTTCAAGGATGGAAAAATGAAATTATGTTACCAAATGTATTTCTGTTACATACCTGTTACGAGAAACAAAAAGAAAATAGAGAAATAGAGAAACAAAATGATTATCATATGTGTCCTTACACTCACCCCGGTGCTTCTCCAATTCATCTAAGAAGAGCAGACAGGATCACAAAACCCTGGCAACTAAGAAGATGAAAACATACAATCCTTATACTTCTCAAGGCACTAATTCAAGTGCTATTGATAAAACTCAACTTGTTGATACTACCATACTAGTGGAAGAGGAGGTAAAGGAATGGACTTTAATAGCTAGCCCTAATAAGCCATTGGGGGATAGATGAAAGTTTTGAGTTGAAACTATCAGGTTGTATTTGGTAATCCATATTTATGTCCATATATGATAATAAATTATCCTACCCCATGTTTGGTAATGACCTCCGGACTAGATTAATTTGGATATATGCCAGATAAGAAATCGTAGTTAGGGGTAGGATAAGTCCGGATTGGATAAAAAAAAATTACAAATAACTTAACAACCCCTCTTTTCCAATGAAGGATCCCCATGGAATACGAGAAAATTAAACTGGAAGAAAATATGCCAGAATTGATACACACAAGCTTTCATTTTCTTCGAAGGACAATCAAGATGAGAATCAACATTCAACTGACAGAAATGAAAATTCACCATGAGAGGAAAGATCTTCTCCAGACGGTTACAGAAGACAAAGCTTGCATGACCTCACTTTGCCTGTGAACATCAACCCATAAAAGATTTGTAAAGAAAAAGATCTCCTCGAGCAACCGGCAATAAGCAAACCATGTCAGCATGAAGCTATTAACAGCCCAGCTCTAGCCAAAAATAAGGACGATAGAGGAGGTGCTGGTAATACATTCCCAAAAGGTAAGTTGATCGACGAGATGATTTCCCAAGTCCAACATTTCAAAGAACTTGAATGGGGGGCTCCTCACCAAGTCCATTGGTTCAAGAAGACCAAGCGCAGCAGGAAGCTGGTAATTCTGCGCAAGCAAATGGAATTTTTGTCAAGGAAGATATCTTGAGCTTCAAGAGTTTTCATTTGAGGAAGCTTCAAGATGGATATAGGGTGCATCATCGTTTTCCGTAGGAGGTCACTAGCGTAGTTGATAGCGCATCCTAATATCCATGTTATATTCGGACATTTACCAAACACACAATGGGATTTTTCACAATCCGAAGAACAATCCAGAAGATTTTTAATCCCACCTTATCTTATCCCATCCCAGTTAGGTTCTACAAATGCAACCTCAACATTTAGGTTCTACCTTGGCGTTCCATCATCTTCAAGTCCAAGTGGCTCAAGAAATACCTAATGTAGGGTTCCCAATGAAGACAAAGAATAAAAGAGTTGTGGTAGATAGAACAAGAAAAATCAGCTTCCATTCCAAGAGTCCTTCAAACTTGAGTAGGTCCTTAAAAAGCTCAAGGGTTCTTCAAACAGGTGGGAGACCCCACTTGGTTGTGGCCCGTATTGTAAGAGTTTTCCTAATGTGGACTATATTAATTGATATTGTAATTTACTATTTTTACGGTTACCGTAAAACATGGTTGGTCTGAGGTGAGATAGAAGATTTCTTAATTAGTCTAATATGGGGCTAGCTAGTGTGGGCCGAGTTGAGCCTGGCCCATAATGAGGGGGTCTGGCTGGAAACTTTATAAATAATGTTCAAATCTCTCCTCTAACCCTAATTCTCACATGTATCATCATCTAAGGAGCGTTTACCTAATGCTAAACGTGAGAGGGCCGCCTCATTGAGCCAGTGATACGAAGGGCAATAGAGGAGAATGACTTGATGCGTGGGTAATCCCCTTGATGCGTGGATAATCCCTTTTCTGCTTCCGCTTTAAAGAACGATGGAACCCAAAACAAGTGCGTTAATCTTTCTACTCAATTATGCATGTTCTTATTCTAGTTATGTAGATCCTGGGATTGCGCAATTTGCATCCAACATGTGGTATCAAAGCGTCCATAACCCTAGAATTTGAACGCATAAAATTTTTTCCCTAATTTGTGATTTTCGAGATTTTTTGTTAAATAAAAATAGAATTAAATCACAAATTCGGACTGGACTTGACAAGACAAGGAGATCCATGGGCGACGCGTCATTGGGGGAGGCCGCATGTGCCCCCACGCGCGGCCACGCGCCGCCAGGGGGTTGGAGATGCGCCCCACGCGCTGTCACGTGCCCTCACGCGCTCCCACGCGTGGGGTGTGGCTCACGCATGCAATGCACGAGTGGTGTTGACGTCAGCGAACCGGACTCGGACCTGACCCAAAACGTTGACCCAACCCGACCCGATCAACTGATCAGACCGAGCAGCTAGACCAGACAATCGGACCGGTCTTTTGACCGGCTTTTATGCCTGCGCGTGGGCTCCACGCGCCGCGCACTTAGGCGGCGCGTGCAGGCTCGTGGAGCATCGGATCGGCGCATGGATGGCAACGTTAGGTTCATATGATCCTCCTCTATCTTGTGGTGTATTTATTTTATATGTTTGATAATTTTATGGATGTGAAAATACATACAATGCCCTAAATACATGTATTTTTAGTGTATTTTTGCATATTTTTGTTATGTTTTCTGTGATTTTGGAAATACAAGTGTTGGATTACAGGTATGTTATCACATAAACATTACAATGGTGTGATTCATTAATAAAAATTAAACTTTATTGTGAACTGAAACTGGCTTAATGAGATACAACCATTATGAGATAGTCATTGAACTATATATTGAGGTGATGAGAAACAGTAAAAGATTATGAAACTTTTGTTACTCATGCATACTCATTTACATGCCAGTAACCTTTGAATGATGGACATCTTAAGAACCTTTGACCAAACTGATTGTATTAATTAACGCATCTGCTGAATGTGGGTAATGCAAGTCCGTTAAAACTCATTGCATATTGTACCTAAACTCATCTGGTCAGTGGTTAATGTCCATTAAGTTAAATATATTTTATGGTTAAGGAGTATGACAACATTTACGCAGAGTGACCACCCACTTCGATGGCTCTGCTGGTTAGTCTTCCCCATCGTGGGGGGACCCGCTAACCCCTTCTTGGAGAGAGAGGATTCGACTCTCTGCGAAGACGCTTGCGTCTTACCCGGTGGCTAGGGTGGTGGGTCCTCCAGTTCGCCCCCAGGGTTTACTCCAGCCGTCCGCGATGTATAGGGCTTCCCAAGTCATCAAAAAAAAAAAAAAATATATATATATATATATATATATATATATATATATATATATATATTTTTTTTTTTTTTTTTTTTTTTTTTACGCAGAGTAATATTATCTACTGTTAAAGTTTAGATATTTGGTTCTCTGGTTTGACTCAATTAATAGACAACTGGTTGATTACTATGATAATTTGTTACTTAAAAATTAGCTAATAAATCAGTTATTGGCCTTGGAGTCATTTTTTGCCTTATGAAACCCATAAGTGATAATGGATCAACTTTTAGGCTTATCGATTTAGTGTACCATGTATTACTATTGATGTTAATTTATGAGAGATTTTCTAGATCGCATTCTTTTTATGTTGTTCTAGTAATCTGTAATCGAAGTGAATAAAAGATGCTTTATTCTCTGTTATGAGAAGTTTCTTGTATTGCTATGATCCATGATCTTATCGGAATCTGTCTTTCAAGTTCGCTATATATATATATATATGTATGATTAATTTTTATTAATGAATAAAGTAATGTAATTAGCCTGATATGTGATTTTAGTGATTTACTGCCCCTATCACTAAATTTAAAATCACATATATATGGTGTATATGAGAAGTAAAGTTTATATCCCTAGTATGATAGAGTTTCAAGGATTCAATTGAGTAGTGACCGCCAAAGTGGCACGCTTGATTGGGTTTGAGAAATTTCGGTCTCGTATGCTTATTGAGATGTCTCATGATTTAATGTGTAGTCATACTCCCAAATGAGGTGATTGTGTATTAGTTCATGGAGGGATGCATGATGATGTGGTGGATGAGTGACTGATTCTTGTGGTTCATATGCCCAAAGGTGATGAATTCACAAAAATTAGAATATATTCTCATAACCGCTATCATGTGGGGAGTGTACAACTGCATGTCATGTATTTTACCCAAATGTGATTATATGATTATGCGTGTAACTCTATGAATGTGTACTTGTACATTAAGTTTCACGGTGCTTACATGATGCTAATTATATACATTGCTTGTTTTTCAGTCACATTTTCTGTAATTAATAACTCAATTATTATTGAGGTTTTTCCTACTTCAAATTTTAAGTTGTAAACATATGATTTATTGCTTGAGAAAAGAGCAATAGAATTTGCTTACTATCCATGAAGCGTTTCATTCTAGAACACTTGAAAAATGGCTTGTCTACTGACTATGTTATTAAAAGATGATGAAAGCTTTAATAGCTTGAAGTTATGTTTTATCTAATACCGAAATTAGGACACATCTACAAAAATTGTGTTGAAGTTCTAATGGCATATACATCTCGTATATGGTTGAAAAGGTTGTTTCCAAAAAAATACTATTTAAAGAATAATCTCACACATGTTTAAAGGAATAGTAAAAAAGTTGACAATGTTGATATTCTGTCTACTCTTAACGATTATCTAAAGACTTCTATAGATTATTGTGGAAGTAAAATTACCGAGATAAAGAATAAAATAATTATAATTAGTCTTAAAAGATTGTCAGGCTTAATAATGGCCGTGAGTATTTTGGCGAGTCTAACAATGCGAGATAGCTTAAAGGGTCATTTGTCAAATACTTGGTAGATTTTAGGGTGGTAACTTAATTACTATGCCTGAAAATCTTGACAAAAAAATTTGGCCGAAAAGCATAAATGCACCTTATTGAACATGGTGATGAGTATGATTAGTAAGACTAATTTATCCGGTCTTCTGTGGATTGATATTTTGAAAGCAACATTTTCACATACAAAAGGCGTTTCTTATCAAAGTTATTTCATAAACTTCTTTTGAGTTATAGACTGGACATAAATTAATTGAATCATATTAAATTTAAAGGTGTCATGCAGAAGTGAGGTTATCTAATTCAATATTAAGTGTGTTGGAATTTAGATCCACTCGAAATTATTTTGTATCTTACTCAGATTGTTCAAAAGGGTATTAATTTTATGACCCTAAAAAAGGTACAAGAATTATGGAATCACATACTATAAAGTTTCTACAATTTGACATAATTATAGAGGATAGCTGCTCTCAGACTATTAAGGATAATAGCGCGATGGAATATCACTGTATCTTTGTCTTTGCCTATACAAACAATTATGATACAGACAATTGTGAAATCTCCTATACCATAAACTAAACTTGTTGAGGTTCAAGGTACTATTCTTGATATAGTTATGATGAAATTTTTTCAAACCTCTCAAGTATAGAATGAAGTGGTTGTAGCTTTACTTAGGAGATTTGTTAGGAAAAGATGATCAGTTATTCCATTAGACTAGATAGTCAATTTATGAGAGCATGACTGCAATATCCACTACATGGTTGATTTAGCGATATAAATAAATGTTGTTTCTTATCATCAATTAAGTATGTGATTAGATGCCATAAAAGATAATAAAGTTTTCACTCTGAAAGAAGAGTGGATAGTTAATAATGAAAAAATAAATATTTCTTTCTAGTATTTTTTAAGATTATTTCAGAGTGGACATGATATTAATAATTTATTTTGATATGAAGTTATGCCAAATAGATACAAAATCAATATAGTGCAATTGGAGGATTTTGCAACAAATGTTTCAAATAAACTTGTGTGTAGACTGAAAAGTCTTATTCATATTTTAAGAAAATTTCCAGATAATATTATTAAAGTTTCATAGTGTTATTATTTTGTTCAATTTGGAACAAAATATATATATATATATACTGCGAGGTTAGTGGGAGGAAATTTACTTTTTTCATACTCTTTGTACATGATATTTTATTTACAAATAGTGACTTTGAGGCATCTCTTGTTCTTTGCAGTAAGGTCCATAAGGATTGTTTTCGCCATATTTTATTAGATTTATCTCAAAATGACATTTAATGATCGTATTTTGGAAATATTCTATATACATCATTGCAAGCCAGGAATTGCTCCTATTGTTAAGGGTGATGGACCAAATTTATTACATTATTCTGATTTAGATATTGAGAAAATCTAGTTAAAGAGTGTATATTGTGTCAATGCACTTGAAAGTATAATATATGCTCAAATTTGCACTAGACTAAATATCGTCTTTGCGACGGGACAGATATTAGTTAAATTCATGACTGCTAAGAAGATTTTAAGGTACTTAAATAAGACAAGAGACTATAAGCTAATTTACAGACATGTTCAATTCTTGCAGCTAGTAGGGTATTCAAATGTAAACTTTGCCGGCTGTTAAAATGATATGTGATCAATAACATAATACATATTTATATTAGTAGAAAGTGCAGTAAATAAAGTTCTATGTCATCGTAGTGCAATCAAAAAGGGAAGAGCTTTAGGCACCTTGCTCTCAAAACAGGCGACTAGTTTACTGTTCCTGCAAGAACTCATATGGCTGATTCCCGATCTGTTGACCGTTCGTTGGGGCTCCTTTTCGGTGGGTTGAAGCGCCTTGCATCACTCTCCAAAACCCCCATAAGCTTATCCTGGTGCGTATCCTTTTCGGGCTCATTTATGGCCGAGTTTGGTTAGGGTTTTCCCTCGTCTGCAACTCTGGTTCGCAATCTGCTGTGCTTGATGGACTCCAACTTCTCTCGGGCCCATCTTGTTAGTGAGGGGCCTTGTGGCCATAGTAGTACCCCTCCGTTAACTGGACACCCATCTTCGGCTGATACCTCGATGGAGCAACAGGGACAGAACCCTTCAGGGCCTTCTCGTTCGAAGGAAAGTGATGAGATGCAACCCCCCGGTGTTCCAGTTCGTGAGTGAGCTAAGAGTAGGGGCAGATCTTGATCTAAACACCCTCAACGTAGGGATGGATCAAAGAATGCTAATGGCCGCACTTGGGCAACTGTTGCCAAAGTGGCGACTAAAGGTTATAGCCTTGAGTATACCCCACCTTCTTATATCAACAACAAACCAATTGTGGAACTAAATGATCAGGATCTCGAAGCTGCTGATCCGAAGCTTCATGAATGTCTCGTAGGGTATTTTCTGGGTAGACATCTCCCATTCAAGGTGACAAAGGAAGCTCTTAAGAATGCATGGGGTCCAAATCTCGTGAAAGTCATGTCCAATGGACGTGGAATTTTCTTGTTGCACATTTCGAATAGAGAGTTTTGCAAAAAACTTCTTGATGGTGGTCCCATTTCTGTTGCGAAGATTCCTCTAGCATTGCAACAATGGACGCCGACTCTGGAACTCAACAAGGATACTCACCTCACGATCCTGGTGTGGGTGAGGCTGAGGAACATTCCATATGGCTTCTGGTCGGCCCAATCTATCGGTAAAATAGCAAGTGCTGTGAGTAAGCCTCTATATGTTGATTAGAGGACTGAACAGTTGAATATGTTGGCCTTTGCTCGGGTCTGTGTGGAAATCACAGCGAAGCAGTCCTCTTGTGACTCCTTTGATATTGTTCACAATGGAAAATATTGTGAGATTGAGGTAGAATACGAATGGCGTCCAGTTGCCTGCACCTCGAACTGCTGATGCTCGTTCTACTACAGCTAGACCTTCCTTTACAAGTGGTCCTCAAGTCCCCTCTGATGGTGCTCATCCTACTAAACAACCAACCCCAATTCCTAGTCTGCCTACCCCTGCTGGTAACCGGTTGCAGACACACCAAAAACAGACATTGGTAATTTTGGAAACCCCCTGGTTATTCCAGCTGCTGAATAGCCCTCTACGGCTATAGCTCCTGACCATCAAGCCAATGATTCTGATCCCTCTAATGCTGGGATCCTTGGATTGGATGATGGCCGCCTTATACCTCCGGCTTCTACCTCTACTCAAGCTCCTACCGACCCTACTCCTAGTGAGTCGAAATGGAAACAAGTTAAAGGCAAAAAAAAAGAAGAAACCTGTAGCCAAAGATGCTGCTTTGATCGAACTAGCCCCGCCTAGTGACAGGGGCCTTTTTCTAAAGCTCAAGGCAGCTGCTCCTTTGGAATCACCATCTGCTCTACCTCTTAAGGTTGCCGAAGGTGCTTCCAAGTGTTAGGAAAATCCCTTATGATGTTTTGAAGATGACAAAATAAATCAAAGACTACTAACATGTTTGATGGTTGAGTAATAGACCATGCAGATGATAGAACATGTAGAGAATATTATCAAAGTCCGAAGACCGCGGACTCAAGACTCAAAGTCGAAGACCGCCCAGGACTTTAGTGTCAAAGTCTATTCTACATCGAAGTCTGTCAACTCGACTAATTCCCGGCATCGAACGTGAATGATGAACCGGAAGACGGACTCTATCTTTGAAGCCGAACCGGGTACGACCCTTAAAGCTAAATACTGCTTCGGAAAGCGTAATATGTTCAAACTCGGATTGCAAAGTCTAGGGCACTCGGACTCAGATTGTAAAGTCTATTGCTCTCGGACTTTACATCCGTAATCGACGAACGTAATACAAGGCCAATCATATAACGGCTAGTGATCTCGGTTTGGATTCCACATCAAGATTGATTTGATTGATTCAATCTAATTGATTGACGATTGGATCTTGAAGACAAGGACTTTCTATACGAAGAAGCTTTACTTATGGAAACCAAGATTTCGTTTGTATGGGCGATCGGAATCAATTTGGGATTCTACCTTTGTCACTCAACGGCTACCAAATCTTCTAGATACGTAGCTGTCCAATGGGTATATTGGAAGACGATTCTCCGGGATACTGTCCAACGGGTAGTTTGGAAGTGGAGGAGTATTTAAGGAGATCATGGACCGATGAGCAAATAAGAGACGGAGCGTAGAATTTATAATTCCAAAGTCTAAGCGACTTTCGATCATATACTTGTCTCTTGAGAGCTTAAACGTTTGTGATCGTGAGAGAAATACCAAAAGAGTGACTTAGTGAGATAGTGTGATCTACTACTAAGTGTTTGCACTCGAAGTTGTAATCTCTTGTTGATTGCATAGTGGAATCCAGTCAAGAAGGCTGTTAGCGTGGGATAGTGGACGTAGGCTTGGATTAAGCCGAACCACTATAAATCTTGTGTTCTTATTCTCTTCCCTAACTCTTTTATTTTACTCGAAGTTTATTTTATTCCGCATATATTTGCCAAGGTTTATTTTATACACCTATTCACCCCCTCTAGGTGTTCATACTAGCTCTTTCACCAAGGCCCCTCCTAAGGGTAGCTCGGGTCGCTCAACAGTTGCTACTAAGAAGTCTGGACCTCCTACTCCTGTTTTTCCACTGGAAAGCTCTAATGATGAGATCAGCAGCTTTAGTGATTCTGCTACTTCAAGTGATGATGAGGTGTCTTCAGTTGGGCCCTCTTCTCCGAAGGCTCCCCCCCCCCCTGTCTCGCGTTGTTGAAAGTATGCGAGAGCAACTGCTGTTGCTTCGACCTGATCCTCCCGGTCCACCTCCCTTGGCTGGACTGAAAGCGACTTAC
This sequence comes from Eucalyptus virginea, assembly GCA_014182375.1. Lineage (NCBI taxonomy): Eukaryota > Viridiplantae > Streptophyta > Magnoliopsida > Myrtales > Myrtaceae > Eucalyptus > Eucalyptus virginea. The sequence goes on along the minus strand of CM024516.1, from coordinate 42,254,688 downwards.
ACTAGTCGCAAGACCTCTAAGAAGAGGTAAGTTACCATTCTCCTGTTGTAAATATGTACATAGGGTTCTGGAATATCAGGGGCATTAATGATCCTATTAGACGTGCTGAGATCAGGAAGTTTGTGATTTCTAACAACCTGTGCCTAGTTGGCCTGCTTGAGACGAAAGTCCACGAGCCTCTTTTTGATTCCATTTCCTCTACCCTTATTAGAGGATGGAAGTGGGTTGCGAATTATGATTATGCTCCACGTGGAAGAGTTTGGGTGGGGTGGAACCCATATTGTGTTTCTTTTGATCTACTATCTGTTAATGATCAAGTTATTCATGGTCGCCTTAAACACAATTTGTCCGCTGTGAGCTGTTGCATTTCCGCAGTGTATGGTGAACACACTTTTGTGAGAAGACGACCTCTGTGGGAGAACCTTATCCACTACAGTGATGTCTTTCAGGATTCCGCTTGGATTGTTGCAGGGGATTTTAACGCCATCAAAGATCCTTCTGATCGCTTTGGAAGCTCCAATACCTGGATTCCCTATTTTGATGAATTCGCTAACTGCCTTGCTCAAACTAATTTAGTGGACCTCAAATATGTTGGGCTCCGTTATACCTGGTCTACCTCCACAGGTGATACCAGGAAAATGAGAAAGATCGGTTCTTGTTAACTCAAAGTGGAGCCTCGATTTCTCCTTCTCTGAAGCCTCTTTTCTGAACCCGGGGATTTCGGATCATACTCCTATGATCGTCCGAGTTTTCAACCCGGTGGCTAGGAAGAAGCCTTTTAAGTACTTTGATTTTTGGTCGGAACATCCTGACTTCCTTGCAATTGTCAAACAAGTGTGGAATAGCCCAGTCGTGGGGGTTCCCATGTTCAGACTTGTCTCTAAACTAAAGATGTTGAAAATGCAGCTTAGAGCACTTAATCAAGAAGCTTACTCAAATATCTCTTTGAGAACTTCTGAAGCAAGGGAGGCCCTTCGAATCACTCAAGTAGACCTCCAATCTGATCCTTCTAATGTTCATCTAGCTGAGCTAGAAAAATGCCAGCATTGTGCCTTTGTGGATTTACAGGGCCAAGAGAAATCTTTCTTTCAACAGAAATCAAGAGTTAAATGGCTCAAATAAGGGAATCGTAACACGAAGTTCTTCCATAATTCTATGAAAAGAAGACATCTTACCAATCGGATTCTCTCTATCAAGGATCCTTCGGGTTTAGTTATTATCGATCCTGTCCAAGTGCCGCATGTATTTGTATCCTTTTTCTCGGATCTTCTCTCCCCTCATGGAGCGTTGTCTAAGCCCTCATTAGAAGACTTGATGGCAGTTGTTCGGACACCTCTTGCGGATGCCCAAGTACGCTCCTTAGCCTTGCCGGTCTCTGAGTCTGAGATTAAGAATACCCTTTTTTTTCTCTCGCAAAAGGCAAAGCTCCGGGCCCGGATGGATTTACAATGGAGTTTTTAAAAAACAATTGGCAAATTGTGGGTCCTTTAGTACTCGAGGCAGTCAAAGACTTCTTTGCTACAGGCTGCCTTCTGAGGGAAGTTAATAATACTATCCTGGCCCTTGTGCCGAAAGTCCCAAATGCCAGTGAAGTTTCTAATTTCAAACTCATTGCGTGTTGTAATACCCCATATAAGGTTATTACTAAGATCATGGCAAACCGTATTGCTGCTGTCTTGAATGACTTGGTAAATCCGTCCCAGAATGCTTTTGTTAAAGGAAGGAGGATTAGAGACACTCAATAGTTATTTTCTGGTTTCCACCATGACCCATGTCTCTCGAAATGTGCTGTCAAGGTTGACTTCCGAAAGGCCTACGATACGGTTGATTGGGATTTTTTGGAGCTTACCCTCTTCACCTTTTGGTTCCCTCAATGGATCATTCGCCTGATTATGGTATGTGTTCGGACTCCAAAATACTCCATTTCTATTAATGGTGAGCTGCACGGTTTCTTCTCGGGTGATCATGGCATTTGCCAAAGGGACCCCATGTCGCCTTATCTTTTTACATTAGTCATGGAAGTCTTCTCGGGGATCTTGAATTTGAGGACTTCCATTAAAGAATTCAAGTATTTCTGGAGGTGTAAAGCCATGAAGCTCTCCCACCTCTTTTTCGCTGATGACATGTTTCTTTTTTGCCAGGCTGATTGGGATTCGGTAGTTGTACTCAAGAGGATCCTGAAATATTTTTTCATCCTGAAGTGGGCTAATTCCTAACAAAAACAAAAGTGATATCTTCCTCTCGGGAGAACCTATAACTCTTTGCAACAATATTCTTTTGGCTTTCGGATTTCGGGAGGGGAAGCTTCCAATCCGCTACTTGGGGGTGCCTATTATCTCATCTAGACTGGGAAAAGCGGACTGCATTGTGTTGATAAACCGCATTACAGCCAAGGTCCAATCATGGGTTCATCGGTTCTTGTCCTTCGCAGGAAGACTACAACTTATAAGGTTCGTATTACACTCTATACAAGCCTATTGGGCTAGTGTCTTTACATTGCCATCCTCTGTTCTAGAAGGGATTGAGCGCATTTTAAGACAATTCCTTTAGAAAGGCACAACCCTTGGTCGGGGAGGGGCTAAAGTCTCGTGGGAAGATATTTGTCTACCAAAGCAAGAGGGCGGGCTGGCTATCCGTAAACTCAGGGATTGTAATAGAGCCTCTATGCTCAAATACATTTGGATTCTCTTTATGGACAAAGAAACGCTATGGTGCCGTTGGGTTCACTCTTATTTCTTAAAAAAATCTAATTTCTAGATTGCCTCCCAACCGGCGGTTTGTTCTTGGGCATGGAAGAAAGAAAGTCTTGCAACTCAGACGGTTCTTCCATGGATCTTTCTATTGGGAAGTTGATAACGGTCTATCAATGTCCCTTTGGCATGATAACTAGCTTCCCTGTGGACCTCTGGATGTTTTTCTTCCTGCCCCAGTTATAGACGGCTCGGGCCTCCCAGGTTATGCGGAAGTTGCAGAGCTTCAATCTCCTACTGGTTGTGCACTAAGATCTCTACTGGAGAGTTGGGGCATCTCTTGCCCAATTCTATCCCATGCTCACAATCACTTCTGCTGGCGTGAGGATCCCTCTCGCTCCTTTTCGATTGCCTCTGCTTGGAACTTCATCAGAACTAAAAAAAGCTTGCGTTCCTTGGGCGTCTCTTATATGGGATAGTGCTATGGCTCTGCGGTACCAATTTCTTCTTTGGTTAATTACCAAAAATCGCTTGCCGACTCAAACGCTGCTCCTCTCTTACGGTAGAATTGAGTATACGGTTTGTGCTTTTTGCAATGCCCAACCGGACTCTACTAACCATCTCTTTTTTGAGTGCCATGTCTCAGCTTCTCTTGCTTATTTCTAGGCGTCCAGGTGTAATCTCCCTTGGAGGAATAGATCTTGGGCTGAAAACCTTTCTTGGGCAGACAAGTTCTTATCTGGCAAGGACTTCCTTCACAATGTTGCGCGGTTTTCTTTTGAAGCTTTGTGCTATCTCATTTGGAAAAAAAAAAGAATTGCATCATCTTTCATGGTGAAACCTTGGAGATGTCAACTATAAAGAACCACCTTATCAAGCTGGTCAAGGATAGAGTGCTCACTTTTAAGAATGCCCCTGCTACCCCGAGGAACAAAAGACTTCAAAGAGGTTGGGGCTTTGACCCCTCGGTCTTCATCCAGTAGCCATTTCCGCAAGCTTCTTGGGTTGTGCTACCGCTTCCTCGCCTCCTTTGGCTCTCCATTCTTTGACCCTTCTTTTTTGTTGTGTGTCGAGGTTCAGTGGAGCCGTTTTGTGTTCGGTGCCTCTATGTAGGCTGGTTTCCTTTGGTGTTTCTTACCCTTGCGGCTTTGTGTTGGCTCCCTTCCGCTCTTTTTGTCTTACAGTTAGAGTGTATGTTTTTGGTGCCATCTTTGTGTAATTTTGTCCAAAGCTCAATATATATTCTTACCTTTTACCATAAAAAAAAAAAAAAAAAAAAGTTCTATGTCATCTTCTACTATGTAAGCAAAGTTTGTAACATTTTTTTTAGGTTGTTACTTGGGCCATTAGGCTCCGAAACCTCACAAAGGAGTTGACTGTTTTTAACTTTATGGATAGACCCATATGGTTGTATTAAGACAATAAATTTGTAGTATTATTAATAATAAAGGTCTCAAAGGGTCTAAATATATGACAATCAAAGATTTTTTACCATAAAGAAACGGTACAGAAAGATGACGTTATAATATAACATATTTCCACAAATGATATGGTTGTAGATCCACTAACTAAAGCCCTACACCCGTGTATATTTGATCGACATGTCATTAGCATGGGCCTAGGAGTATCTTGGGATACTATTGTTTAGTATGAGCTATTTTGGCTTTATTCTGATAAAGTTCACATCTGTGTTCGTTACATTTAGTAATGGTTTAATATGTATCAACTTTTGCATTCAATAAAATATTTTTGAATGCGTTATTATTATGTTGAATACATATTGATAAAGTCTCAAGGTACTATATAAACCTTGAGTTAAGGCTAAGGGCATTCGGTTATTAGCCATGTGCATATGTCTTGTGATACATAAAGAAAGGTTAACCGTAAAGACAAGACATGTTGGTTCATTAGAACCATAAAAACATTCTTTAGTGCCACAAGTTTTTTTGTGACACCTAAAGTAAGAGAATGGTGACTGACAAATGAGATCTCTCTATGAGAGATGTTTTCCATTTGCCACATTACCATATTGAATCCATATCAATAAAGTTGAAAACATTCGTGACCATGAAATGCTCTATTTGTATACATGCAGTTACCGCCATGATTTGGTATTTAAGACTTTATGGGATAGGATTGACTATTAAGAATTATCTCTGGACCAATATGCGCACATACGGTACAATTTTAGTTAATATAGTCCAACTGGGAGAATGTAAAAGTTTCCTAATGTGGACTACATTAACTGATATTGTAATTTACTATTTTTACTTTTACTGTAAAACAAGGTTGGTCTAAGATGAGATAGAAGATTTCTTAATTAGTCTAATATGGGCTAGCTAGTGTGGGCCGAATTGAACCTGGCCCATAATGAGGGGGCCTGGTTGGAAATTTTATAAATAGTGCTCAAATCTCTCCTATAACCCTAATTCTCACATGTATCCTCACCTAAGGAGCGTTTACCTAACGCTAAATGTGAGGGGGCCGCCTCATTGAACCAGTGATACGGAGGGCAATAGAGGAGAAAGACTTGATGCGTGGGTAATCCCCTTGATGCGTGGATAATCCATTTTCTGCTTTCACTTTAAAGAACGATGGATCCCGAAACAGGTGCGTTAATCTTTCTACTCAATTATGCATGTTCTTGTTCTAGTTATGAAGATCCTGGGATTGCGCAATTTGCATCCAATACATATTCCTTGCTAAACTAGGAAGAAAAATATCGGTTTAGCTATAGGGGGAGTCAAGCGCCATGTCCTCGAGGCATTATAACGGGCGAATCACTATCAATCCCCCCAGGATTACCGATCATGTGGGGTGAGGTGTCAGTGGGAGTGGAGGATAATTTAGAGTAGTTTAATGACATCACCTAGAGGGACCCCATTAGTGGTACAACAATGCGAATTTATCTTCTCCATGGTTCCTACCAATTTTCCAAGAGCAACTCAGTCTACGGCAAAAGTGGATCCATCCACCATGCTAATAGTCTCCCATTGACTTCAATGAGATTTTATACTATTGGGAGAAGGCTGGAAAAAGAGAGATGGACCACTATAGATTGGTGGCTTTTCTGGAAATGTTGAATGAGCATTCTCTTATGGATATCGAAAGTAAATGATGTGCTTTCACCTAGGTTAATAATAAAGAATGGAAGCTTCAGTAAGGAAGAGACCGGATAGATTTGTATGTAATATTAAATGGAGAGTGTTGTTTCCCAATTTGGAGACCTTGGTTTTGTCGGCTACAATCATAGCCCTCTCCTTCTTTCTCTATACCCAAGATTGCCAAAAGAAAGGAGTTCCGATTTGAAGCGTATTTGCTAGATGATCTTGAATGCGAGGATATTGTTAAGAGGCTTGGAATGACCAAAATAATACTTGGGTAGACATTTTGAGGAATGGAGACAAGTACTGTCACAGCAACAACAAAAAGAAAACCTAAGCGTCAATCTATCACTGAAATCTTTAGTGATGGGTATATACCGAGATCTTATTCTTAGAAAATTCAGTAAAATTAACATTATCGCCATGCGAAGTTGACGACAGTAACAGCATGTCGAGCCATCATAGGATGAGTGCCTCTAAGAAATTATCATATCTAAATTTAATTTGAAAGAAACAAGCTCCCAAATTTATATTTATACCTAAATAGGGAGAAAGCTCTCGACGAATTTCAGAGAAGCGGGCATCATGTTGGCTGGACTGATGATGCATTCTCACAGAAATTTTAGATGCAAGAAATTTTACTCAGCAAAAAAAACTCAACAACGAGCAGCGAAATAAGAGCCAAACGAGACCGAAAAATGATTTTACTAAATTAGATCGGTGAAAACAAGGGAAAGGGACGATATTCAACGGACGGCTGGGCTTGTAGCAACTTAATGAAACGGTGAATAATGTTGACTTAAAGAATGCCTGAAGTCCACGGTCTTAGAAACTGCCACGTGCTTGACTGCATAAGTCTCCAGCGCCTGCCGGAGACGGGGGTTAGATCTGTCGATCGTATTCCCACTCTCCTGCCATCTACTGCCTGTCCCTCGAGTTTGCGAGAGAGAGAGACGGCAAACAAGATGAACTCGGCGCCGCGGGTATGGAAACTGGCTTTACTGTTCATCGCGCTCTCGAGCGCTCTCGAGATACCAAGCGGAGCTCTCTGGGCTTTGATCGCCGTAGCGGACATCGTTGACTTTGCAAGAAAGCGCAGAAGAAACGCGGTGGGTGTCGCATCCCAACGTCTGATTTCAGCACCTAGCTTAGTTCTTCCAATGCTGGTTACAACTGACATGATCGTCTAGTAGAGTAGTTTTCCCATTTTATAAGTTTGTTCAGAAAATGCTTGAATAAGGGATAACATTGTTGAGTTCGTTTGAGATCTTCTTTTCTTACACTTCTAAGAGTAGAAAGATGTTTGGATGCTGTTGGAGTTTTGCTCGACAATACGAGAGTGTTATGCAATGCATTGTCATTTGACTTACAACTTTTACTTTTAATGAGGATCGAAAAATTGGGAATTAGTCTCCTCTAGGTAGGAATCTACATGTTACGGAATAAATTATGGTCCCTTGATTTAACAGGAATCATATGAATCGCCGCAATCTTCACCAACTTCTGTCACCTTTTCGGGAAGTTACGAGGTTTTCTTGAGTTTCCGAGGGCCAGACACTCGGAAGGGATTCGCAGATTGCCTCTATCACAGCCTCGAAAAAATGGGGATCCGTGTCTTCAGAGACAATGAAGAGTTACTTGTTGGAGAAATGATCAAGCCGTCACTCATTGAGGCGATCAAGCAATCGGAGATAGCCATACCCATCATCTCGAAGAATTATGCTTCCAGCAAAAGCTGCCTCATGGAGCTGCAGCAAATGTTAGCGTGCAGAGAAAACAACGAGCAAATGATAATTCCCATATTCTATGACGTTGGTATCTCTGATGTAAAACACCTTATGGGATCTTTTGGAGAGTTCTTTTATGAACTTGTTAAGAATGAGCGAGTTGACAAGGAGAGGATCGATGCGTGGAAGAAGGCTCTCCGACATATTGGAGAAATGAAAGGGTTGAACTTGGCTGAAATGAATGATGGGTAATCCAATCTCCGCTGCTTTTGTCTTGTACTACACGGCTCTGCCTTGAGTAAAATGCACTCACTGTCCCAATTTACACATTCACTGAAAAGATTATGTCTAAGATCTTGTCACGAGTTAAGCCGATCAGAGTTCTGATATTTTGAGACCTTCAATGGCCCCAAAGAAGAAGTCAGAAATTTTGTAATTATTTATCGCTGTTATGTCTGTTTTCCTGTGGGCCTTCTGAACATGCTAAATGCGTCCGTTCTTCAAAATTAAAAGCCGAGGGTACACAACAGATACTGACATGATCGTATCCTAGTAAAGTAAGCCAACTTATTCCATAGATCATTTAGTCAATACTCAATACTACACTTAATCCCTAAAAGGGATTAATCTTGGCATGATTTCATTACTGTTTCACCTAATCTGCATTAGGTTGTAAAAAAGTAAAAGGATTTCTCGAAGAATATACTAGTTTCTATTATCCTTACCTATAGCAAATGCTATGATAAATTCAACTTTGATATCATCTATTAAATGAACAAGTATGGGTTAACTGGTGCAAATCTTATTTTCATACATTGTATTGCATTGTCTTTAACTCAATCTTCCTTGTCTTACATTTTGTTTACTGTCTAGTCATTAAAAGTACAAATTGTCATAGCTCTCTCATTACTTACATTGGCAGGCATCATGGCAAGCTCATACAGCTAGTCGTCTCAGACGTCTTGCGACTATTAAAGAAGCCTGACCTAGTCGTGACTGAATATCTAGTTGGAATCGACCATCATGTAGAAGAGATTATGAGGAAGCTTGATGTTGACTTTCGTGATGGACAAGCTGTTAAAACATTTAGCAACAAGGGATGCGTTGTTGGAATATGCGGTATGCCTGGGGTTGGCAAAACTACTCTTGCAAAGATTGTCTACAACCGACTGTATCATCTCTTTGATGGCTGTGCCTATCTCGAGAATGTTCGAGAAAAGTATACCCAGGTTGAAGGGCTCAAGACATTGCGATGTAATTTAGTATCTCAACTTGTAAAGAGGGAAAGTCGAGAGTTCAGTACTTCTGACGAGGCTATGCAATTTATCAAACACAGATTCAGCAATATGAAGGTTCTAATTTTTCTTGATGACGTGGGTGATTCTGAACAGCTTACTCAAATTGCGGGTGACCTTACCGGTTATGGTCCTGGAAGCAGAATTATTGTGACATCTTTAAAAAAAGATGTCTTAAAAAAGGTCAAAGTAATAACTCAAACATATGAGGTTGAGGCAATGGATGAAGGGCAAGCTCTTCAACTTTTTTGTAAGCATGCTTTCGGGAAGGATTATGTCGGAGATGTCGATCGTACTCTTTCTAGAGCCATTATATCAGCTACTGGTCGGCTCCCTTTAGCTCTTGAAATGGTGGGTTCTTGCTTATTTCTAAAACCAAAAGAAGTGTGGGAAGATACATTGGAGAAATTGAAAGATGCTCCTCACGAGAAAGTTGAAAAGGTGTTGAAGATGTGTTATGAAGATTTAGATGAAAATCAGAGAAAGATATTTCTGGATGTAGCATGTTTTCTTATTGGAAGGGACAAGAGAATTGCCATTTACATGTGGGATGACTGTAAATTTTTTCCTCTAGAGGGCATTGAAGCTCTTCTTGTCAGGTCTTTGGTGAAAGTGGGAGAGAATAATGAGCTGTGGATGCATGACCAATTAAGAAACTTTGGTAGGGAATTAGTACGGAAGGAGAACCCCGAAGAGCCTTTCAGGCGAAGCAGGTTGTGGAATCACGAGGAAGCATTAGCCACACTAAAGGAAAGGAAGGTAAATGCAAGGACAACAAATGATTCCTCGAGTGGACAATGTTGATGCCTTTCTCTATTTATTTATCTTTTAATCATTCATTTTAACTTAGACAATGATCATTTTCTACGTTTTCTTGATGGTTTTCTCATCCAGCTAACTTTTGTTTAATTCACAGGGCACTGAAAAAGTTCAAGCACTTGAACTCATGTTTGATTATGGAACTGATGCTTGTTTATCTTGTGAAGCATTCTATCCTCTGTGGAATTTAAGGTTCCTTAAACTTGACTGTGCATATATTGAAGGCAATCTTCAGAATCTTCTTGCAAACTTAAGATGGTTGGATTGGCAAATGTGCCCTGAAAAGACCCCGGGACTTCCCTATTTCAATGTTGAAAACTTGATCATTCTTGATCTGTCATGGAGCCGGGTAAATCAAGGTTGGAGAGGTTGGGAGCTGATCGGAGAGGTAGAGATTACATTTACTTTTATCTTGCCGATCCTACGATTTTCAAGAACTCATTATTTTTTATTGTCTCATTGATTTGCAGAAGGCGAATAAATTGAAAGTTTTGAACCTGACAGGTTGTCTTGAGTTACTAGAATCTCCAAAATTCCCTGCTCCAATCAAACTAGAAAGATTGATTCTGGAATCTTGTTCCAAATTATATTTGACTGGCCCATCCTTTAAAAACCTAGGCAGCTTAGTTTCCATAAATATGAAGTCTTGTAATGTGGACCAGCTGCCAGATCTGGGTTTCATGACGGCTTTAAAAGAGCTTGTGATCGATGGGACTTTTATTGATAAGATTCAGTTCCAAAAGGATTCTATGGAGCAACTTGAGACTCTTAGTGCTTGCAAGTGTGAAAGGTTAGAACAAATATATGAGATTGATCACTTACGATCTCTCTCTAATCTTGCACTGGATGGAGCTGCTATAAAGACCCTTCCAGTTTCCATCGGGTCACTGGAGAAACTCCAACGCCTATCTTTAAGGAACTGTCAGAAATTAACTGAAATTCCACGATCCATTGGAAAGCTCAAGGATCTGCAGTTTATGGACCTGTCTAACACGGGAGTTGATGAATTGCCTTATTCAGTCAAGCATTTGGAAAATTTGAAAGTGCTGAAGATGGAAGGTACGCACATAAAAGAAATTCCTGAAGCAATACAATATCTGCCAAAGTTGGAAGAGATAGATTTTTCTCTCTGCCGGAATTTGGAGATTCAGATGGACTCTGATCTTGCGGGATTAGCCTCTTTGAGAGTCCTAAAACTGTCCTATACCCAAATTCCCCACTTGCCTGAGAGCGTTTGTTGCCTCTTAAATCTCCAAATGGTTGATTTACGATACTGCAAGAAGCTTCAGGCTCTGCCAAAATTTCGCTCCAGTGTAATCATCCTCCGCTAGGCTTCCAGAAAGACGTGGACAGCCGTGGAACTTCATGCCTGACTATTGTTGAAGGGTGGTAACTTGGTGATGATCCTGTTCCGCAGTGGTAAGACTCTCTGAGCTACTGCAAAATTGACTGCTTGGAGATGAATTAATCTAATTTGGAACCTCAGATTTTGGCCTTTTAAGAAACATAAGGTCATTTTTAAGTCGTATTCTTCGCTCAGCAACACTCATGCAGTTTTTTTTTTTTTTTTTTTTTTGAGAAGGGGGGGAATTTTTGAACTAGGGTTAGCTCTGAAACCGTTTCCCTGCAGTATAAATAACCTTATGTGATCGAACAAGTACTGTGCCTCTTTAAATTGCTGTTGTCTATTATCTTTACTTAGATTATTGAAATTGTTGCAGTTGGAATTGTTGAGCAGGAGCACAATGGTGTTTAAATTTTGCAGCAATGGGGAGGAGTCGTGGTCGACAGATTTCACCCATTTTATTTAAGAGGCGATGGTAAACTCGCCATGGGGAACTCAATTCCATAATTACGAGGGAGGGCACGTGGCGATTTGGCTGGCTACTGGATAGGAGATTCATTTCGAATGCAAGAAGGCAGTAGCTATTGCGTTTCTCTTGTTTCGATGATTCGCTGCTTCCATTAGTCCCAGTAAGTTTGTATCGGCAGTAACTGCGAAACTCATCCCTGCTACGTGTACTGCAGTTTATTCCGTTGTTGTCCTTAACATGATTGTCAGTTCATAATAGACGTCTCTCTTCGGGCCAGTTAGCTCGGCCAAGATTATCAGCCTTATATGCAGAATCTGTTCATGTACGAAGGCTCGTGTCGGATTGCCTCATTCTTTCGTACTCAACTCTTTTTTTCGAAGTGGATATGCGAGTCCATGAATGCATTTTTCCTGGAATGACAGGACAAAGATCGTCGGACATTATCAATCAACTGGATCCAATACATCAGGATCGCCCGACCGAACTACCTCATCAGCAGAAAACGAATTTTGCTGGCCTGCCACCCGAAACGTTTCCTCGGCAAGGCAAACAGATTGAGTTAAGTTAATCGCATCTTCGTGTATGAAAATTACCGACGACTTTCCTGTCGAAGAAGGTATATAAAGCCACTATTTCCCCTCGAACGGAGGAATGTTTTTTCCAGCATTCTATTGAACGTCAGAGAAGCACAGATAGCTTAAGCCGGAGCTGTTTCCATGGCTTCTATCTCCTAAGTAATGCGTTGACCTGCAGGCTAGCTGTTCTTCCTTTTCTTTTATACGGGGGGCAGCCCAACTGCTAGTTGACCGTACAATTGATGAAAACACCCTTCTGACAGTAATTCTTCAAGCAATTTGAAAGCGTAAGAGTGAAGTAATGGTACGAAATATTCATAATGCATGCGCTTGCCGATTTCTCGCCGAGTATCCGAAAGAGAGAGGGAGAGATTATGATGATCGCGGCCGTGGTTCTGCTGGCGTTAGCTGTCGTAATGGACGGAATCGTGAAGAGGGACATGGAGGTAAGTAGGCGTTCGACGCAGCCATGCTCGTGGCCACAACAGTCACCGCCGTCGCAAAATCTCTCGTTCCCACCAAGGTCCACGACGCCGCCGCTGCGGTCAAGACAGAGTTGCTTCCACTTGCATACGCACAAAGCCCGGGGTCACATTCGAGGTCCGCCTCGTCGTCTTCGTCACGACCGTCGAGTACAGGGGCGGTTCGTGATATGGACATACATCCATGGCCGTCGCGGATGCAGTCGCCACGGCTGCAGACTCAGAGCCTGCGCTCGGGATCAGGGTCGACATCGTCGCAGACATCACGAGTCTCAAGCACAGGAGCGGTACGTAATTTCAACGCACGGCAATGGCGATGGCCGTCGCAACGATCACCACCCCTCATCATCGAGGCCGGCGACGCAGCTGCAATGGGCGCAGCCTTGGAGCCTACGCTCCGGATCAGGGTCCGCGTCGTCACAGCCGCAGTTCTCCAGCACAGGAGCCGTACGTGATTTCAACGTCCGGCAATCGCTACGGCCGTCGCAACAATCGTCGCCCTCGCAGGGTAGTGGACAGCGTCGCCGCCACGGTTGACTCAGCCGCCACGGGGCGTTTCGGTTCAAGCCCCACATGCACGTGTTGACTTCGTATATTCCGTTTTGGTTATCTAAATATTAGATACCCTAAAAGTCCCGCCAATTCTCTCTATCTTTACTCAATGGGTCATTACTCTGCGTCATTTCTCTTTCTTCTCTCTTCTCACACTCTCCCCTCTTTCCTGATCCGACGACGTTCTCTACCAAATTGCGCTCTTTTCGACGACCACCGCGCTCTCTCCGACAACAGCAACGCTCCCTCCCGACGATGGCCTCTCTCTCTACTCCACAGCCTCTTCCTCCCGACCTCTTTCTTCCCAAATCGTGCTCTCTCCCGAGGCTCGGCTTTCTCCTTCCCTCCCCTTCCCTCCCCACTCGCATTCGAGAAGCGATTGCTCTGCTCTTTCGTCTAATCTTCCATTGATGACTCACTTCCACACCCTGCTCTGCTCAAAGCCATCTCTCCCGAGAAATCCTAGATTTGCAACAACAATCCCCGCTTTTCAGGTCCAATTTTTTTTCTTTTTACTGGGGTTTTATGTCCGCATCGATGTTTTTGGTGAAGCTCACATGTTGATTGAAATGACTTGGCACTTTTAGGATACCTAATATTTTCTCATATTTGAGGGAGATATGCCTTCCTTTAGTCTCTTCAATTTTCATTTACTTCAAAAACGACTCGTGCTAAAAAATTATGAATTAATTGTAAGTGAAATCGTGGTCCCAAAAAAAAAAAAAAAGTCATCTCGAGTGAATTAGTGGGCTAGTTTCGTCATTTGGCATAGAGAGTGAAAACCCGTCGTGAACCATCCCTTTTCACTATTGGAACGTGATCAATCAATTGTCGATTGAAAAATTGAACATGAAAAATTTTGCTCCTTTTTAACAAGGACATCATCACTCTTCGAAGACCTTAAATTGGGCATCACTAGACAAAATTAAGAGCCAAATACAACAAGTACCGTACGTTACGTTCGACCGAAATTAAATCCCCGTCAATATGCCATTTTCGTTAGGTCGCTTATTTGATTCGATACCGATTGAACATTGTTACTTTCAAGCAACTATAGCAACCATCATAACTATAATTTATATGTACTGTGTTAATCATGGCTTTTTTTCCCCTCCTATATGTAGATTTGTTCGAAGTAATTTTTTTAGTTTTGAGATCTTTTTTTTAAAAATATTTTTCAAACAAATCTATATTCCAGCATGAAAATATCTAAATTTCTCTAAAAGAAATAAAATATAGGGTTAATCTCATAAAAACTCCCAACTAGTATGATGATGACAAATTTACCCTAAACAAATTTTCTAATTATCAAAAACCTCAAATTTACTTTCCGTTAGTTTTCATTAAATTTTGCAGTCAAATTTTTTAATTGGATGACACGTGACGTTTAAGGATGTACCTTTTTCATTTGCCATAAATGTACTAATTTATGATTTTTCGTAATATTAATTTAATTTAATAGAAATTAATGAATGATAAATTTACTATAAATATACTTGTTTAGAATATATGTTAATCCAAAACATAAATATATGAAAAACTGATGGACCGTGTGTGGACCTGTGGGGACCCACTTTGGTATTGCGGTTTTGCCCACAAATTCATTCATGGACAAAAACAAATAGAATTAGGACGTCGCGACTGCAAAATTAAAAACTTCGGATTTCGTACTTTTCCTCTTTCTCTCTCTCGTCGCACCGACGATCCGCGCATCCCGCCACCGCCGAGAACCGCCACGTCGCGGCGGCGACTTCCGACCTCCTTCCGCCTCTGGATCTCTTGAATCCCCCGCGGCCTCCGCCCCTCGATCGATCAGGGCCTCCCCAGATTCCGTCGCGTCTCGTCGCTCGGAGCGCTTCGGAGCCTTCCCTAGGGCTCGGATCTCGCGGTTCTTCGCCTGGATCGATCCTTCGATTCGGAGGTAAGCGCCTCTCTAATCCGTCGGCGCCGCGGTTCTTGTCCGGTCGGCCGCGCCGCGATGCGGTTGCGGACGATTCGCATTGCCTCGCGAGGGAGCGAGGAGTGATGGAATTCTGTCTCGGTGGATCGGAGTTGGTCTTCTTTTTTTTTTTTGTCGTTTAACTGTAGAAATCTTCGATTTGCATTGAGGTCCGTGTGAGTGCGGGTTTGGTTTTCGGGAGCGAAAATGGGAGTCCGAAACGGTGATTTTCGTGCGGTTAGTGGTGAAATTCGATCCGGATCTGGGAATTTCTTGTAGTCTAGTTTAGGTCTCTGTTGGGGTTGGATGGTTGGGGCATTGCTGTTTACTTGCATTTGCTGCTGAGCTGATGATGCGTGCAGATCTGATGGGATCCTTTGAAATTTTGTGTTGCAGTGG
Organism: Eucalyptus virginea; assembly: GCA_014182375.1. NCBI lineage: Eukaryota > Viridiplantae > Streptophyta > Magnoliopsida > Myrtales > Myrtaceae > Eucalyptus > Eucalyptus virginea. Next base: position 42,239,292 of record CM024516.1, on the reverse strand, counting down.
TTATGTTTCAGTAGGTCTCCAAGACCAGAGTCGAAATTTTAAAAAATGCCGGTAAAGACAGCGCAATCATCTTTTCGGGATCGGACACAGGAGTTTCATAGTATAGCAGAGAGATTGAAGAAATCGGTTTCTTCTGGGCCAGGACCGAATGGACCGAGCAGCAGTTCCAAGACAGAAGAACAGCGATCTGGAGTTGCTCTTCAATCCGAGTTCAATCGGAGGGCTTCGAAAATTGGGTTTGGGATACATCAGACGTCCCAGAAGCTTGCAAAGTTGGCGAAATGTAAGCATCCAAATTGTTCAGAACTAGCAGCTGCTTCATCTGCAGTTATAATTACATGTCCGATTTATGGCTAGGCAAAGCATATTTTGGTCTTTTCTAAGTAGCATTGTTACATTTGGCATTGTTTAGAGTGACCTCAGAGGTTTGACAGTTTGCATGGGTTGTGGTTTTGCATTATAGATAGTTGCCCCACTAAGATTTCTCTAGATGACCGATTAACTACATTTCTGTTGCAGTGGCAAAGAGAACCTCGGTTTTTGACGATCCAACTATGGAAATTCAGGAGCTTACCGCAGTCATCAAGCAGGATATTACTGCTCTCAACTCTGCTGTGGTAGATCTTCAGTTCCTTAGCAATTCCCGGAATGAGGGTGTTGTCTCCAGTGACACGACTAGTCATTCAACCACAGTTGTAGACGACCTGAAAAATCGATTGATGAGCGCTACAAAAGAGTTCAAAGAAGTTCTAACCATGCGAACAGAGGTAACTCTAGCATTTGCTGGAATTTCATATGTGGAATGCTTCCCTAGTTCATAGAGTGACCTAATTTTGTTTTGCTATTGCTGAACTCAATTAAGTTGATGAGTCACGTGTCTTGGAAAATCACATTGCGTTTAGTCGTAACCATATTCTGTTGTTTATGTGTAGAACTTGAAGGTACATGAAAATAGGAGACAGTTGTTTTCTTCCAATGCTTCCAAGGAAACCGTCAATCCTTTTGTTCGTCAACGTCCACTGGCTACCAGATCAGCTGCTAATGCCTCGGCAGCTCCGCCTCCCCATGGGCTAATGGATCGTCATCTTCATCGTCGTCGTCATCCCCGTCGTTTCCCGGGTAAAATCTTTATTCTTTTGCACTGTTGTTTGCTAGCTGCCATTCCAAACTGCTTTCCACTTACGTCTTTCAGACTGAACGTTTGTTAGGAGTTCTGAATTACTCATATGATACTCTTGCATGAACTTCTTCCTATCTTTGGACAGCTGCAGTGTAGATGTTTTCTTAGAAAAAACTGTGATTGTTTTGTATGATTGATATTGCATCTAAATTGCACTCAAACTGCGTGGTTCTTTGAGATTGAAGCTGTTGATCACATCAGAAACCCCATGATCTGCTGTTGAGTCAAATTGCTTGTCATTTGAAACTCTTTCTAGAATTAGGCTGCTACAATCTTGTCCATCTATTTGAACTGGAGCTGCAATGTATTCAGGGAGAGAAACCTCCACCTACTAAGCCATCAGAAGAATTATTTTGTTATCTTCAGAGAATATCAGCGTTGATTCCTGTATAATTTCCTCCATAAGACTAGTCTTTGATTTGCATATATCCAATTTGTTTTTTTTACTTCTTTGGCTACAGTTCATGTTTGATATTATGTAGAGAAGGTCTTCACATGCTTATTGGGAGATTGAGTTAAATTGTTAATGATAATGTCAAACTTAGTGGGAGATTGTTATGTATCACTCATCATTGGTAAATAGTCATAGACTTGGACTTTATCTGTCATTACCATTACGTCTTTGAAAACAAGTGATGAGAAAAGGAAATAAAGGGGAGTAAAGTTGGAGGAGAAGACAATGGAGAAAGGTATCCTTTTGGATGGAAGTAAAGTAGAGAGGAAAATATGCAGTTGTGAAATTTTAAGATGGAAGGTCAATGTAACTTTTGCTTTGATTTGATAATGATGGTTGAAAGACTAATCTCATGCATTTCTCTGTATTCTCCTCAATTTTATACCTGGAATCATAAACCATTAACCCTGAACTGTATCCAAGATATATGCAAAGGATGTTCTCGATTGTCCTTCATGCTAAAGATCAATTTTTCACTTTTGCTCCTCACGCTCACCTTGTAATTGGACGCAGTATACTGGAGCTCTCTTATGATTGGAATCCATCTCTGCTAATTGGATGACAAGTACCTAGTCTCTGGGGCCGGTGCGATGCCCCTAGCGCAGCAATAACCATTAACATGATATGTGGATGTGGTGACATAGGGGCTACAAGTGGCCGCATTGCTTTGTTTCCTGCACCATTATGAACAAAATAATTTTATCTGCATTTTGAATTTGTTGGGTAGTCATGATTTCTTTAATGTCAACTTGTTATCAATCTTTGTGTAAATAACCAATCTTCTTAGTGATCTTCCATTCTCTTCTGAGAAGAAATTGAAAATGCGGAACATGTCAAATCAATTATAATGTGAGGAACCAATTTGTGCATTTCAACCTCAGACTCTGTTTGACTTTTTTTTTCTGGTCAAGAGATTGTTGGCATTGCTCGTTGTGCAATTTTATACAATTTGGGTAGGGGGAATTAGCTACATGTATATGATGCATTTGCTGATATGCCTTTTAATGTCCCGTGTAATTCTTCCTCAGAAAGCAGGGAGATGGGGAGAGTCAGCCTTTGCTGCAGCAAAATCAACAGCAACAACAGCAAATGGTTCCTTTGCAGGATACTTACATGCAGAGCAGAGCTGAGGCCCTTCAAAATGTAGAATCTACCATTCATGAGTTGAGCAGTATCTTTAATCAGCTGGCAACCCTGGTTTCTCAGCAGGGAGAGATTGCAATCAGGTGTTTTTCCTGTCTAGAGTATCTCCCATGCAAGCTGTTTTGATTATTTCTCAGTAACCACATTGTGTTTCGGTATAACAACGTTAGTCTGGTTCATTAGACTCTAATCTTTCTGCATTTTTTTGTTCCTTCTCCTTTTTTTCTCGTGAATTAAGTTATGACATATTAAATGCCTCGCAGAACCTTAATGCAAATGAAAATTTGCTTTTATAGTGAATACTGGAATAGTTTTTTAGAGAGCATTCCAGCATTGAATGGTTCTAGCTTCATCTCGGATAGTTCTGATCACCATTGTTCATCTCTTTCTGTTTGTCACGGTGTAGGTTGCATACTAGCTACCGATACCATGACGACTAGTTGGGAAAGTTCATGTGCCAGAAGTAGATGTTATCTTCTGCATAGGGTATCTTCTAGGATTGCTAGGGAGTTTTATTTTTATGTATTGTGAATCAGGTCTTTCCCAATGAAATTTAACATTATCAAGATACTTCATCGAAACAAGTAAATGGTTAAATGAGACGTGACATTATTTGATGTGATGATATTCCGAATCCCGACAGAATCATTGGGGCTAGTTGATGAATGAGTCGTGCTAAGAAACTTCGAAATTCGTTTGTGAAATGAACCAACCTGCAAATGCACATGTACAATGGCCTACATATAGTTTAATCTGGTGATGTAAACTTTACTAAATGTTGTAGGAGTGTTAAATTTAGAAGTTAGTTTATCTTGCTATTCAACTATTCTTGTTGTCCTGCTTCCACCATGAGAGTGGAATGCCAGTCAGGATTTCTGTTATATGGAAATGAAATGCTGTTGTTGGAAATTTTCATTATGGCATTGTTTCAATGGGCATTTTACGCTTCCTTTTTTGTTTCTTTTAGGATTGACGAAAATATGGATGACACGCTCACAAATGTAGAGGGTGCACAAGGGGCCTTGCTGAAGTACCTTAACAGCATATCATCAAATAGGTGGCTGATGATCAAAATATTTTTTGTATTGATTTTTTTCCTTATGGTTTTTCTATTTTTTGTGGCATAGTTGGCTCAAAACGTTAAAAGGAGAAGATAAGTGGACTTATTTTACTATGATATACTTGTTCATCCCTCCAAACCCCTATCGGATATATTCTTCCGCGAGGAGGCAGTATTGGTGTTTCGTGCTCGGTTCTCATTTGCCTTTGTCTGTAATGAAGCACATAATCGTAAGAGATTTTTTTGGCCAGTGAATCGATCGTACAAGTTGTTGGAAAACACACTGATGAAACTTTTATTGTCTTCCTGCTTTTCCAGAGTATTTGAATGCAGCAAGCTTGTACTTAAAACATTTCATGCAGCAGAGTAATTCCACTTATCTTCTCCTTTTAACGTTTTGGTGAAGTATCTAAGTAGCTCAGTCTTGTGGTGAGCTACTCTTGCGCCTCTCCTACAACCTGCCTTTGTTGAAGTATTTCCGGTGCATTTGGGAATGCTTTAAAAAGCAGCTTAAGCACTCGAAAGTACCTTGAAAAGCTTAAACAAGACCCTGTTTCAACGAACCACTGTTATGTTCATTTCTTTAGGGACTGTTTTTTTTTTTAATAATATTTTCTAAGTGCTGGCTAAGTGCATGCCCGATCCGATGCAATAACACAATTCAACGTAAATGGGAAAATCATTGGGGTGAGGACGCAGCAACTCAATGAGTTTGTAAAAATCTGGCGTAGGCTGAGAAGGATGAGTCTTTCAAAAACAGTATTTTCAAAAGCACTCTTCTTTCGTTATTTCATCACCGTAATTTGAGAGTTTAATCCTTTTATGCTAAAAAAGCCAACCGAAAAGTTCAATTAATTTGTGAGATACTGGTATGACTCACTAGTAGATGACAAAAATTGTTCAATTTACTTTATGTGACTTGCATTTTGATCACGACATCCCATTTGAATGATTGTCTTGTCATATTACTAATTAAATCGGTTATCACGTTGTCATTTGATCAATTATTAGAAAGGCTTTCATGAGCTTATTTATGTGCTTTCTTGATTAAGAACAAATCTGATCATGTACTTAACAGCTTGAATCCATCTAGGCCCTCACGGAATAGATAGGCTTGAAAATCGATATTGAGTGGGTCTGGCAATGGCATATTGTTAGAAGTTCGCCCTTATTCAAAACTTATAGCATACTTCCTTCGTTTGATAATCCAATTAAGTGCTAAAATTAAAAAAAAAAAAAAAAAAAAAATTAGTCAGTTAGTGAGACTAGGCTTGTTTGACGATTGTAACTATCATTTACTTTAAATTTCCAATATTTACTTTTCCAATTTTATCAAATAAGAAATCGGACCGATAAAAAAAAATGTCTCTTTTGTTAGTGGATGGGCCTTGGAAACAAATTAGCCCGACCTGAGATCCCGGTTCGAACCAGCTCACTTTGTTTAGAGAAATAGAGGAAGATTTTTCTGATTCAAACTAAAACATTGGCATGTCCCAAAAGTTATTTTGTTAGAAGCTGAATCCTATTCGAAACATATAGCATATTTTCTTTGTTTGATAATCTAATTAAGGGCTAAAATTAAAAAAAATTAGTCAATTAGTAATACTAAACTTGTTCGAAAATTACAACTATGATTGACTTTAAAATGCAGTTAACTTAAGTAATCACATAATAGGGCAAGTAAGGAATATATTACTTAATTCATTAATTAGAAAAGGTAACTGATGGCATGTAGAATCTTGT